>CATIWQ010083596.1:0-44979 GCA_949673415.1 Euphorbia schlechtendalii | reverse complement strand
GAGTTTTCCCGGGGGAGAAAGCCCCGACCTTCACACAAATTTACTTCGCATTGCAGGTGGAACTCAACGCTTAATCAATTCGATATATTCTGAGGTCCAACGGCGATCAAGTCACACCGGGATCCCGGACGGATCTTCATGGGATATGATGAGATGCTCAAATATCTAACTCGATCGGTATAAAAAGTTCTTAAAAAGTATTAAAAATAGTTTGATCTTTTATCATTTAATATAGAAATAAATGTGTTGTTATTATAAATATTTCTAGCCAAACTTATATAACAACATTTATTTACTTTATATCGTATCTAATATTTTTTGTAGTGATGTATTCAAGATTTTGTTCAATAGTATAAATAGAAAAAAAATACTAACATTTAAATTAATAACTTGGCTTGTAGCTCATAAAAGTTGATTTCAAGTCTCAAAACTACATATGAGTTTTACAAATTGCACAAGAGAGACTAGTATGTACAAGAAAATCAAGAATACTCCTGTCATAACAAATACTTGTAATAAAAGGCTGAATGCATCTACACCCCTTAAACTTGTTCAAAAAGGGCTGTTACTACCCTGAATTTTGAAATGTGACAAATAGCTCACTATACTTGTCTAAAACGCATTACTTTACCCAATCGTAAAAATATCGGCTTTAAGAATAAGAAGATGAAAATGACGGGAGAAGAAACGATACAATATTATGATTAATTGAAGAAAATATTTAAAATAGAAACGGAGTTTTGAAGAAGACGAAGAACATATAATAGAGATCTTGAATGGTAAGAATTAAAATGTTGGGATTTTATTATTCATTTGCTATTCCACCAACATACTTCACGCTTGTGTATTTTGATAGTCATCCACGTAGCAAGCCAGAAGCCAGGTCAGCACAAGGGGATAAAGTGACGCGTTTTAGATAAGTACAGGGGACTATCTATCACATTTTATAGTCCAGGGTGGTAACAATCTTTTTTAAACAAGTTAAAGGAGGTGTATTAAGCTAAAATAAAATTGTAAGTTTACGAAGCCAAAAGTTGTGTGCACATAAATATATAAAATATATATAGGGGATAGGGCGTGTTTTGGAAGCAAAACCCTAAAAGAATATACTGAAACCGCGTAAAAGTGCATGTGCTTTGAAATAGAGAAAAGCAAGAAACATTGTCCCTCTCGTATATTAATTATTATTTTTACGAAAATTATATATTGAGATTTAGGAAAAATCTACAATACATGTCATGTATTGCTATGCAAATAAAAATAGAGAAATAACATATTATTTTAATTGTAATATATAAGTTCATATTATTTTATTTTATTTTCTTGTTTAAAACGTTACATTTAATATGTTAATAAATAAACAAATTAAAATATCAAATCATTTCCTTTTCTCTAATTCGATTTTTAATTCAATTATATTTTCCGTTCTAAATCAAATAAATTCGTTATTAACTCCTTCCTCATTACTATCTCCGCAATTTATTTGATGTTCCAGTTTATCTCATCCTTCAACACTTTTCTTCACATTCTTACGTTTTGATGAAATCGTACCTCAAATCTAAATAGGACAGGATGGATTGAAGTATCAAATCGTTATTAATTTTCAAACCTGCAATTATAGAGTAATCTAGTAGTGGGTGGAAATGCATGATTATCCCCGAGCCCCAAATAGTCCCCGTAATTGTAGAGTAATCTAACGGCACATTGCAATTGTAAAGATTCCCTAGTCATAGACAGTTTGGTTCTTATTAATGCTACTTACCCTAATTCAAATAAAAATTTCATTGATCTATATTGTATTATTAAAAATGATTATTATGCATTTTCATATTAATTATTATTTTACAAACTATTTTTAAATTCTATTTTTTCAGTGATCCTTAATAAAAGTTGAGAATGAGTATAGTGTAGTTCTAAAAAAAACAATTGCTTCAAAAAAACAATTTCAAATTATTACAAAATTTAAATATAATAATTAATTCAAATAAATTTTTTTATCGATTCATAAAATTTGTTTGTTTAATAATGTATAATAAAAAAAATATATCATGAACATACTAATTTATTAATAAAGTAAGAAATAAATTGAGAATAAAAAATAATAGAAAGAAATGCAATTTAGGTAAAAAATTTAATCAAATAAATAAGAATGATAAAAAGATTTTTTTCCTTCACTTTTAACAATTATAAAGTTAATAACTTAACATTTAAATGCATTTTAGATAAACTTACGATACATAACAATACATGGCATATACCGTTAATTAATTTAGATTTTTAATCTGGATAACAGAGAAGCATGCAACTATAACCTTACACGTAGTTGTATGTCTAATTTTAGCTTTTGCATGCCCCACGTTGATGAATATATAAGCTTCATTCAACAAAAGAATACAATTATTTCCCCCTTTTTAAGAATTCCTCCTTTAATTTTTTCATTCAAAAATGACCCAACTTTATTTGTATGAGATTATAGTTTCTGTAAAATAATAATGTACAAACATTATACAGAAAAATAATAATTACTATATAACTGTCACTAATAAAATCATTTTTACAAAAATCACCGTATATTAATTTTAGTAAATTATCACGCATTTTCTCACACTCATATCATTTGGTGCTTGAATATGATATTGTGTTAATATGGTAAATAAATTATATATTTTTTATGTCGTTGAGGAGATAATTACAATGTTATAATTGATGGATATATTTTATGATGGATATGTTTTTGGAATTATATTCCGTAATATCAAGGTTGTACCTTTGAATAATCATATGCCATTTCTCTTTTTCGTGTATATGAGTGTGTATGTCTATATATATATATATATATATATATATATATATATATATATATATATATATATATATATATATATGAAAATTCTTTAACTTGTAAGAGAAGATTTCGTGTGGATTTATGACATGTCCCCATCGTCCATTTTCCCTCCCATTTGAGTTTTGAAATGATCCATTTGAAGGGGTATATGGTGCTAGTTTTGAAATGATCCGTCTGATGTTTGATTTGCATGGTCTATTAATTTTATGTATAAATTTTTGTGTTTATAATTAATCTTAATTAGCTTTGAATTTTTTTATGTGCCAATATTTTTTTGCGCACTATAAGTCTACAAATATTCTTTCCATAATAGGTTCAGGATTCTTTCTTAAAAAATGGTGGAATTGTGCTTATATAGAACTGAAAGAAAAATCTCCACTCTCCTCCAGATGTGATTCAAATCTGAGATGTATAAACGTCATAGCTTCAGTCTGAATCATTAAGTTAGGACATGTAATTTATAATTCAAAATTATTTTCTACGTATAAAATATAATTTATATGAAAATTGATGTTTGATAATATACATATGAAAACTAATTTGAATATGAATTTAATTCAGTGTGTATAAAATCAAAGTCAATTGAAATTTCGACAAGTGCTTCCAAGAATCAAGTTGGGATTTTGATATACGACAGGTTAGTTAACCTCATATATGTATTTGACCTATTCTCGCCAGTCTATATAAGCAAATTAGCTAATTAAGAAGCCAACTTAATTAATTACTAATTGACTACTGTTGTCAACTGAAAAATAGCTAAAAATGTGGCCTCTACAGTTGTCAACTCTTAACATTGCAACTTCTAAAGCAAGTTAGAGTTTTAGTACTTTCTATATGGTTACCTCCATTATTTCTTATAGCCTATATAATTCAAGGGAGATAAATACAATTTACTGCGGATTTAATTCAACAAGAACATCATAAAGAAAATTTCGATGAAAAAATCCACTTTTAATTTAAGTTACTGACATATTTAAATTTCTAAAAAGGAACAACTTATGAGGGAAACACTCTGAGTGACTGTTCATAGCTTCAAGTTTTGTAGAGCTTCAAAAAAATTTTATGTACATGAATTTTCACAATAGCAAACAAGATAATCTGTCAGTATTTTATAGTTGAAATATTAGTAATTTTTAATCCGTCAATAAAACCTAAACTATTTCGACAGTACATTAAGAATACTGTAAATTAAGTTCGATAGATAAGATTCTAAGGAGGTGTTTCTCTAAACTTAAAAGTTAGTCAAACTTGCTTAAAAGTAGAATTTTAAATTAAAAGTTAGTTAGTTTAGTGTTTTCTCTAAACTTTTTTCAACTTAAAAACGTTACTTTTAAGTAAAAAGTAAGAAGTAGCTAATACTTACTTTTAAAAAGTGACTATTTTTCAAATCTACTTTTTGATCAAACAAATTACAATATTGCCCATATATTATATTCAAAACCAAATGCCCATTTATAAAACATATACTTTACAGTGTTTTCAAAATTCAACAACTTAAAAGTGATTTAAAATTCAATTTTAAGAAACACTTTTAATGACTTAAAAATAGTTTTACAGAAATACTTAACTACTTATTTTTAAACTCTTTAAAAGTTAAAAAAACACTTTTAAGTTATAAGTCACAAGTCATAAGTTTAGAGAAACACCCCTTAAATTTTGTTAACATCTTCCATTTTTGTAGTAGGATACGAAACACATTTAAAAATATTAAAGACTCGATTGGTTGACGGAATAGATATATATATTCCATGAGTTGTATGATATGCAGAAATAATTATTTCATCCAGACGATAGATTCTAAGAAAATACTTTATATTTTTCATTTTTTTCTTATTTCACGGAATAATCATTCCGCCAACCAAACGAAACCTAAATCCTTAATTTCTAGCGAGCTCAAATTTTTAAAAATGATCTTATGAATAGTTGATTGCAAATATAAAACAATTATGTCAAGGCAAGTTTTATATACAGTCATATTAAAAAACGGTGCGTATTGAAGTCAGATGACGGTGTTGACAATGGAGAACTATCAAATACTAAATTTGATGACGCAATGATTATGTCAGCATGCGCAAATTTTTGTTACACACCCGCCGCACGTGCCAGAAACTTCTCTCGCACACTTAGACACGGTAAGTTTTTTTTTACCTTTTATTTTACCTTCTAATCTTTTCTTTTGGGGATAAGCTTTTCTTTGTTCTTGTTGTTAAGTTCAATCAATTCCCTACTCATGCAAAAAAGTTTTCTGAGAGAATATGTATTCAATAATTACGTAAATACCCTTAAGAATTTTCACTTGTGTATCAAAATTGTCAAACTAAACGGTTGGCTTGAGCTTCTAATTTCTATTACAGTCCGTTATTAATATGGACTTCTGATCAAAGGTAAGCAGAATGTTGAACAAAATGTCTTTTCCAGTATTGGGTGATAATTTTTAAGTTTTATTTACGTTTCAGAATTTATAGTTAATCATATCTTTTCGAAATTAACTAGGGCACATGAAGTCATATTAATAAAACATTAAGTATGTTTTTTTTGAAAAAGATCGAAACTGCTACTCTAACCTTAAGCATCCCAACTAGGTTGGCATCCCCAAAGGACAAGAGAAGCAATAAAGCCAAAATTCATTAATAAATACTAGATCAAATATCTCGAGAAGGGACATCGAAACTAGTTAAGTACAAGAGATGAACATGTTCGGGTTAGTTAATACATCCGAGATCTCAAACCCTATGAAACTAGAATTATTATATTTGAAAACAAACCAGGTAAAATAAATACAAGACAGGGCATGATCCTCCGAGCTCAACACACTCTCAGATACAAACTTATCACGCCTCTTCCAAAGTAGCCAAGCACAACAAAACCAAACAGTAGTGGCAAACTCAAGCCTTGGTCCACACCGAAAAGTCCCTCTCCATAACGAAAGAAATTCAATTGCCGACAATGGAATAACCAACGATATCCCAAATATATTAAACAAGCGTTTCCAAATCAATGCACTTTCCATACAATGGAAGATAGCGTGTTCAAGACTTTCGGTTGCATCGCAAAACGGGCATTTAGAATCGAGCACATTCGGACAGCCTCTATGAAAAAGGAAGTTTCTAGTTGGGAGCCTCCCATGCATTAGTAGCTACCCAAAAAATTGAATCTTTGGTAGTAATCTAGACTTCCATAATAACACAAAATCAAACTTCGCAGCGCTTTACCTCTACACAAAAGGATTTAGCCGAATACACCATCTTATCGTCCGGCTCCCATTTAAACACGTCACAATCTCGACCCTAACACAATCTAGGTTGTTGCCCCTGTGCCGAACCAGTCCCCCACAAATTCGGGCATGCTTGAACGATCCAATTTCGAAGCTCCCCGCACCTCTCTCTCGTTGACAACCTCAAATTACGCTTCCAAAAGGGTCTTGAGTACGCATTTACGCCAAATAACACCTCACAAGCCTCCCTAACGTTACAAGACTTACGATTACACAATAAATAAATATCGAGGAATAATGTTGCCAACGATATTGTTGCCGTCCAATTATCGTTCCAAAAAGAACACAACAAGCTGGAACCAACAGACACCTTCATGTTTGATATGAAAATCTTCCAAAAGTTATCATTACTAATACAACACGAGAAAATGTTTTTCCAGATATGCAAGAGCTTCCGGGTTTCAACATGATTAAGTTCTCCCCACGAAGGGAAAACATACTTATTAACACAAATTTACCGCCATAACAAATCGGGTTCTGAGACTCTAATCTTCCAAATCCACTTAAGAAGAAGGCTCCTATTAACCAATTTTAAATCCCGAATATACAAACCTCCAAGACTTTTGGGTAAAACAATGGTACTCCAACCCACCTTACAAAACCCAATCGAATTTGCATCCCCTCTCCAAAGAAAGTTCCGCATTAGTTGGGTAAGTTTGGTATTCACCGAACTTGGCAATTTTAGGATAGAGAGAAAATAAATCGGAAGGCCCGAAAGCACCGATTTGATAAGTGTAACTCTCCTCGCATAAGAGAGGCAATTCCCTCTCCAACTCGATAAATGATGTTGAAATTTAGCAATCAACAGGTTCCAAGACACCAACGGAATCTTCTTGTAACTTAGTGGAGTCCCTAAATAATTGATCGGGAATTTCTTAACTTTACAGCCAAAAAGGTCCGCACATGATTGGATGGCATCCGCATGAACATTGACCCCCAAGATGGAGCTCTTATGGAAATTGATTTGAAGGCCAGAAATTAATTCAAAACATCTCAAGATTTTAATAAAAATGGGAATTATAATGATGTCTGTCGCTAAAAAACACAGTGTGTCATCCGCAAATTGAATTAGAGACATATCCTCATCAACTCCGTCAATACGAAATCTCGGAATCATCCCTTCCCTAATACATGCTTCAAACAATTGCTTAAGCCCTTCTGTTACCAAAAGGAAAATGAAGGGGACATGGGGTCACCTTGCTTAACACCTCTTCCGATATCAATAGGAGAGCCATTAATTAGCACCGAGGTGGTTGATTTCCATCTACAACTAGATAACCAACCTATCCATTTCTCACCAAAATTCATTCTACGCAACACCGCATCAATATATGTCCACGAGACACTATCATATGCTTTCCGAAAGTCCAACTTTAATAACAAACATGATTGACGCTGACTATGAATGGAATGCATTAATTCCGAGGCAACAAAAGAACACTCATGAATACTCCGATTCTTAGTGAATGCAAATTGATTTTTCAAAATCAGGCCACTTAAGTACGGTTGTAATCGATTGGCAAGCACTTTAGACAATAGTTTATATAAACCATGAACGAGCGCAATAGGTCTAAAATTGTTAAGAGAAGATGAACCTGGCACTTTCAGGATTAGAATGGTATACGAGGATTTAATTGCCTCCGGAAGATAACCCGTCTCGAAAAAGTGAGTAAACAGCTCCATGATGTCGGGTTTTAGATCATTCCAAAATCTTTTATAAAAAAAGAAATTAAACCCATCCGGTCCCTGGGCTTTTCCCTCACCACAATTGTTCAAAGCGACTGATATCTCATCTTCGCTAAAAGGCTCGTTAAGCTTACTGTTGGTACTGCTGTCCACCATTAATTTCCAGCTGTTCAATGAGGTTTCCCCTCGCTCTTACAGATGCCGTACGGTGAAAAAATGATGTACTGTTATCACCTAGAAGCGCCCAGTTTATTCGAGATTGTTGGTGCCTAATTTTCTCGAAGCTCCTCCTACATTCTAACAAAGTAGCTCTTGTTGAATTAAGTTCTCGTACCGCTAAATCTTCCAACGGCCGTGATACCGAGCTAGATGTAAGGGTGATGATTTTCCCCTCCAATTCCTTGATGCGTTGTTCAATATTTCCAAAATGAGCAAGGTGCCATGGCCTCATAACATCACGAAGCCGATCTAATTTGAAGGAAATATTTTTCGACCTCCACTTCTCACCAACTGCTCTCCACTTTACATTAGTGAAAGCCTTGAACTCTGAGTGATCCCACCAACAATTTAGTGAGCGGAAAGGTCTCGGTCCCGGGTAGTTAGATTGGCGTGATTTAAAGGTAATGGGGAAATAATCCGAAAGGGTTGTATCGACAGTAGCTATATTACACATCAGCCACAAATCCAAGATATCAGAAGAGATGAAGACGCGATCAATTCTCGAGAATGAAAGACGATTCGACCAAGTATAATCTCTTCCGTGTAGCGGAAGATCATGAAGCGAGCAATCATCAACGAATTAGTGAAAATAAACCATAGAATTTGAGAAGCCACCTCCCGATCTTTTCGAGCTATGAAGTACTTCATTGAAATCCCCGCACACAATCAAATTCTCATGGCTTTGAATCAACGGAGTTAACTTAGTCCACAAGCCATCTCTCTCGGTGTAATCTGTGTGACCATATACACCTATAACATGTATATTAAGAGTGCCCGAACCAACATGAAAAAGTACCCATCTATCCACGGAGTTAATGGTCGTAATTTGGACACACGCCGAGTTCCATGATAAAACGTTCCCTCCCGAGAGACCAATAGAAGGAATACAAGTATACGCAAAATCGTTATGACCCTATATTTCCCGAATCGCTTGGTTCGAAACGCTCTCCGCTTTTGTCTCGATTAAAATAACAAAATGTAGATTCCACTTCCTAATACACGATCGCATAAAGAATTGTTTCTCACTATTATTAAGACCTCCCCGACAATTCCAACATAGAAAATTAAATGACATAAAAGATATATCAAAATCCTTGAATAAAGCGTCTCCAATCGCTCACTTCCTTCCCCCTTTCAACTCGTCAACAATGACATTAAAATTCTCATTGTTAAAAAGCTTCACCCTTTCGCCCATGTGGAATGTTAGCTCCTCTTCACTCCGACCCGATCCTACCTGTTCTAATCTTAAAATGATTCTATTCATATTTTGGATGTGCGAACCCGATGATTCGGGCCTTGACAAATCTGCACCATGTGGATGTTCAACCGAATGCAGTTGTTGTCCCTCCACAGCACCACTGCCGACCACAGTACCCCGTGGACGCTGAAGGTTCAGACCATCCTCACTACCCGAGACAGTCCCAACGCATCGCTGCAGCTGATCCTGCCCAATGTTGCACCCAGAAACAGTCCCTGACCATTTCTTCAGACCCAGACCCGAGTTGCAGACCCCCCTGCTATCCAAGCCCGCATTACTCCTCTCATCAACTCCGTGGTCACTGCTAGCCTCAGCAATACATTCAAAGGGCCTACTCTTATCCACCTTATCGTGGGTCTTTACATTCCTCAGAGAGGTCGCAACCTCTCCCTCCCCTACCTCCATAGACATATCATCACAGAAAGTATTCCACAAAGATTTAGCTTTACTACTCACATTCTCTTCTTCCACGCAATGTTGGCAACCGACACCTTGTCGAAATACCGGGTAAATCACGACCTCTAGCGACCCAATACAAAGTTTAAAGGCCTCGCATTTGGATCCCAATGGTATAGAAATCAAGCATGAAATCGTATCTAACCATTCCGGTCTATCAAAATCACAATCAACCAAGAAAACTTTCCCAAAGCGACTGGTTAACCTTCTTAGTAGCAATTCACTTGCTACGGCCGGTGGAATTCCCATTAAATCCAAGTAGACTATGCTCTCTTCCACTAAAAAATTGGTTTCCAAAGGCTGAACTTCGTAAATTAAGTGTCGCATAATCTTCCAATCATCGTCTACAAAGTTCGTCAAGTCATTTTCCAATGTAAACACAATGATTACTTGATCACCTCCAACTGTGGCCGTAAAGTCCATAACAAAACCTCTTTCCATCACAAGTTCATTAATGATCCGAACATGTGAAATGTTTATCAGTCTACACACACAGGCCCACCTTCTCCATGGCACCATAGCTGCCACAATATCATTCTCAATTATAGACTCCGATGCATTATTTCGACCCATCCACTCCTTCTCATTCGATTCCTTCACTCTCCTATTAGAAATCACATCAGCAAAGGATCTCGAATCTCTTGGAGATTGTCGAAATAGAGGTCTCTTCTTTTAGGCAGGGGGCAAAATCGGTTCGTTAAAGGATCTGTTAAATCTAGCTATGAAAGCCCTCAATCTAATGGGACCAAAAGAGATTGACCTTAGTTTATCAATTACTTCACTGACTATCAAAGATTCATCTACCGTGATAAACCCGAAATTTAAATTCTTAGCATTCCTCCTTCTAGATACATAGACACTACCATAAATACCATACCTCCTGAACGTTTTCTTCATGGCGGTGTTGTCGATTCCATTTGGGAAGTTTTCAAAATGAAAAAGCTTTTTTCCTAATCTTGAAATAAAACCAACAACGGTATACATTTGCAATAAACAAGTCTTCACGGTCAAGAATTCTTTCGAAAACAAATTTATTCCTTCTTTTTCAAATGCTCCAAGCGATTGAGAATCATAAGGCAGTTGCAAATTCTCTCCTAGGTCCTCTCGTAAAGTAAGATCTCCAAAGCAAACGAAAATCATATGATCGTCCCAAAATGGAAGTTGAAACTCCAATCCAATTAAGAGCATTACACCAAACGGATCAGCTGCCCTTGTAGAATAAGAGCGAGTTGTCTAAAGATTCGATGGCCGAACATAGGGGACAAATCGAGTTCGATAGTGAAGCACAACCACGAGACAAAAGAAATTCCTTCTTCAGGATTCTCCTATGGAACATGAGCCAACCGAAGAAGTGGATGCGAGGTAGCATACAAAAGGAAATTTGAGGAGTCGGCCATTTGTCTTCATCATGGACAGTATAATACATACGAAAGTATTAACTCATGAGAACGAGGAAAACATACAATAAAAATAATTAAGCTACAACTTAATTAATTATACTTTTTACGTTTCATCTCACGTTTTATCAATGATAAAAAAAAACCGTAAAAACTTTGGTGTGTACCAACACTAACTATTTACGCACATATGGAATGATTTATTGTAAAGATATTGAAACTTGTAAGTAATATGTATCTTTGATTAAAAATAAGTTACTTATAACCTATAATAATTGTGTAATTTAGCAACGGATCAACTATTACGTAAAGACAATATTCTAAGTTATATTTTTTTTTAAAAAAATTGTCCCATTTGCACTCACATTAAATAAAAAAAAAAACTCCCAACCTCTCAAATGTGACTCGAACCTGGTATTTCTAGAATTTTCAGTTTCCATCTTAACTATTAGGGTAAGACATTAACCTTAAATGTGTATTGTTCTATGCAATTACTAAGATCATTTATAAAAAAATCAAAATATGTTCTTTCTCCCTCAAAATGAATCCAATTAAAAATGGAAAAAGAAAAAAGTAAAATATTTTTCTATCAATTATATTTAGAAATATATTTTATTAAATTTTGAAAAATTTAAGATTTGAATCAGAAATTTCATTATTTACTGTACTTTGAGAGTAGGTGTGATCACTAGATCAAATTTTTGTGGTGTTAGCTAACAAATTAACTCGTAAACTGAGAAATATAAAGTCTGAATTTAGCAAATTATGACTAAATAGTACATTCCAAAAAATGTTTATTGCCAAAAAGTATTATGATTTATGACGGAGGACATTCAAGTAATTCGAAAAATATCTTTTTATCTTTGCCGTTAAGAGATAGACGCCTGCGGCAGGAACTGAAAAAAGAAAAAGCGAGGCACCGATCAGATACACACAAAGTTAGCTGAACTCTCATTTTTTCAGGGTTCCGCGTTACAAAGAAATCTGTTTACACGCAACCGGTTAAACCAGTCAAAATATCCGCGTTAAGAAAAAGCGGGACCCGGCAGCAGTAAATGCAAAACACCGGCCCAAAGCCACTGCTACCGTAGCATAGATAACCGGCACTTGTCGGTCATCTCCTCCCAATGGGAAACCTCATTGGTCTAAGCTGTTGTCCAAAATCTCAACCCAAAATGACCTTTCACACTTTTATTCCAAATAAAAAATATTAAATTAAATTCAAAAACCAATCAAAGTTGCTTCTATTTGTAATAAAAGAGAGAACAAGTGCTACACTCAAATGAAGAAGCAGAATATGTGCTCTGATTAAAAGCCTTTTTATTGTTTCTTTTTTGATATCATATAAATCATTGGATTTGATTATATGGAGAAGAGAGAATTAATAAAGAGTGAAGATTCATCAATGGCAGCAAATTCAACGTTCTTGTTTAGTAGTGGAGGAGAAGATCAGATGCCATTTGTTCCGATTTCGTCGATTTCAGGAACTAGCATCTTTGACATGATGATGATTCCTTTCGATCAAACTAATAATATTATTGATCAAAAGGTTTCTTCTTTTGGATTCATGGATTTGCTCGATTCTAATCAAGATTTTGCTTCTTCGAATTCCGGTTCGTTTGGTTGGTTTTCTTCTGCTCCGGTCAATTTCCCGGTGCCTTCTCCGGCTTCTAATAATTCTACTGTTCCTGAGTCGTCGGAAGTTTTGAATGCTCCGGCGACCCCAAATTCCTCCTCCATCTCTTCCTCCTCCAATGAAGCCGGAAATGATACTCAGCCTAAACTGGGAGATCAAGAAGACGACGACCAAGATCAGCATCAAGACCAGGAAAAGAACAAGAAGCAGTGAGTTTTTACTTTCTCTTGATTACATGTCTTTTTTGCCGGTGGGTTTCGTTTTTTTCTATTTCTACATGAATTAGTTCTTACCGAACTCTTACACACACTAACGTATCCATTTTAATTTATTTTCTACATAGAGTAGAACCCGACTGCTCTCTGGCTTTTCAACTTTTATTACAGTTCAACACCTCATAGTTATAATTTTCAGTTCAGCACATCTGCTTATAAGTTGAAAATAACGAAGTTTTAAATATTGATTTGTGGGTGTTTTTTGTTGCAGGTTGAAACCCAAAAAGAAGAACCAAAAAAGGCAAAGAGAGCCAAGATTTGCTTTCATGACAAAGAGTGAAGTTGATCATCTAGATGATGGCTATAGATGGAGAAAATACGGCCAAAAGGCAGTCAAAAACAGCCCTTATCCCAGGTACAACAATAATCTGAATAAAAAATATGTTTTTAGGATCCTAATCCAAAAAAGCTTCATTGTTATTACATCTATAAATTGATGTCACTTAAAACACTGCAGCCAACATTTGAGTGTTCTTCTTGTCCTCTTGTTTATGATTACAACTCATTACAGCGATTTCTTGTGTTGCAAGAATACACAAATTTACTACTTTGATAATGTTCTTTTGTTTCTTCCATATAGGAGTTATTACCGTTGCACAAGTGCAGGATGTGGAGTAAAAAAGAGAGTAGAAAGATCGTGTGAAGATCCGACAATAGTTGTGACAACCTACGAAGGACAACACACACATCCAAGCCCTGTTACTCCTAGAGCAAGCTTAGGCCTTTTGCCCGAATCGGGCTCGGGTTTTGCTGCTGGAAATTCTTCTTTTGTTGTTCCAGTTCCTCAGCAGCATGCTTATATGTTCAATTCATCTCCTAGTTCACTCAACATTGCCCACTTTTCTCAACCAAGCTTTGTCATCAATCAAGAAAGACGATTTTGCCCTTCTACTTCGAATTCGAGTTCGATGAGAGATCATGGCCTTCTTCAAGATATTGTGCCAACCCAGATCAGAAAAGACCCTCCCGAGGAGTAGTAAAAAAATGGATGTTAATTTTGCTTATTACTCATGGTATGTAATTCTCTGACTAATATCTCGGGTTCTCTTTCACGGAAACTCTTAGATTCTAACGTTTCCATGTTATATAGGTCTTAATTTATTTTTAAGAAAAAGAGAGAATCCCACTCAATTAGCCTTTTTTAGATTATGCAGAGGCTAGTTTATTTATTTCTTTTTTCCTTTGTGTTTAATTAATTATCCAGAGATTATATGTCCATTTGTGGATATAGTTAAGTTTTTGTATCATCCTTTTTCATCCCCTTCTTGAGTAGTTATTCAACTTCTTTTTATTTCTTTCTCTTCTTTGTTGAATTCGATATGGCTGTGAATTATTGACTCCAACAAGGGTGTAATCGTCATTTATACAGTTTAGGGTTAGGGTTTCTCTTGTTTATCTAATGCAATTACAGAGAGTTTGTTTAAACTCTTCAGCTCCATATGGGATTGGATTTGATACCCAATAGTGAAATGTGGAAGACATATAAGTTGGAATCCATAGTGAAAACTAGACACAAAAAAATTTCGATGAATAAATGGTATAGAGACCGAACGAGTGCTAAACATTTCAACTAGGCTGACATCCTTAACTACTTCTGATGAAAACTAATTTGGTACAAAAATTTATGGATCTTATTTCTAATTTACCTGTGTCTATTAAGATAGGTGTAATTAATGATGCTTTAAATGTTGATTTTTGTAAAGCATTTTGGGAAAGAAAATTAAATACATATAGTGAATTTTTTATTGAAAAGATGGTGAGAGATTTTGTTTAGGATATGGTTTGTTAATTAAATGTTTGAGTCCTTTCTCCATATTACTTTGTCGTTCTTGTTTCATACTACACTAGTCTTAAAATGCTTCAGTTGCTACTTACAGACCGAACATGATTTGTTAAGTTGTTGTTGTGTCATGTCTTTGGCAAGAATTTGGGCAGACACCCACTTTATATCATAAATCCAATTGATTATTTACTTCTCCATTATCTCTGCCCTTTAAATTTAATGATACAAAATCCTTTGAAGATACTATGCGTAGAGTACTAAATATTGTTACATAGATACACATGTGTAGCTAGTTGGATCATATCCACCTTTTTTCTTGTTTTAATTTTTTCATATTCTAAATAGGGCTTTTGATTTTGTGCTTAAAGGTGGAGAAATATAACAGTAGTCTTGTAGGTTCATATGCATACCATAAATAAAATTACATTCTATATTTCACTATAAGACAAGAAAGTATTAGTTTTTTGAAAAGTATAAAGCCGTCTACATATTTATTTGGCAAACGAGTTCGAAGTTGTTCAGTTATTGATATACATATAATAACATTTTGTTAATACCACTATTAAATGAAGCACTTCGGTAATAAAATTTGTTTTTCTTGATATTTCTTGTAGTTTTAATTTATCGTCCAAAATGTCCAAAATCATTAAGTATTGTTGTTAGATCTTATCTATCGTTAATAACATTGTATTTGAAACCTAGTAAATTCATAGATTGAGAGTTCAAATTTTTGTAATCATAATATTTAAGGGCAATGAAGCAATTGCATGTGAATTTTCAAATAAGTTTAAAATTTTAGGCTGAATAGTTTCAATATACTATGACATGAGAGAATAATATTTGTATTATATGCTTTGTTTCTCGAGTTGTAAAGCATATCAGTATATCATAGAAAAGAATTACATGTGCACATATATATGCATGTGTGCTGATTTTTTTATGGTGTGTAGATGTATATGTATGGTGAAAATTGCTGCTTATGCATACGTGTAATATAGTGTATGCATGTATTATGTATGCATGCATGCATGTATTATGTGAAGAGATGAAAGTCTCTTGTGCTAAGCTACAGGCTTAAGAGATTGCTTCTTGGAGTTGTAGAGCAGGATTTATTTTGACAAGTTGCAAAAAAAGTAATGATAAGGTGATGTGGAAATTTTAAAATATATTTATTTTGTTTTTAGAAATGTCTATTCTTAATACCTAACTATTCAAATCAATTTTGAGCTCCTCCGTGAAAGATTGTTTTTTTTAATATTCAAATCTTCAAAATATACATGCTAGAACGTAAAATTTGTAAAAGTAAATAAATAGCATTATAGCAAGCATTATAGGAAAAGCATTTACTAAAAATTGTAATCTTTTATAGGAATAGCATTTACTGAAAGTCATATATAAGTCAAAATTGATAGGGAAAGTGTTTTTTTTCACGTCTATTAACCCACTAATTGTATGATTTTATGTGTTTATATGCATGGAAAAGAAAGATGTAGTATGAACATGTGTACATAATATGTATATGGTTGATAGGGTTAAGTTAATAATTAATGGGAAACAATGAATATGAAAAGGAAATATTCTTGAAAAATGAAATTAGTCCATGCTGTGGCAGTGAATATTCTTGGAAATTAAGGACAATTTTTTTTTGCCTTTAAGCATCTTTCTTGTTGGAAATTAGTGGAAGCAATGGGAAAACCTTTTTTTAAATCCTCTCATATTGAATGTTCTTGCTGCAGAAAAGTAAAAAAATTTTTCACTTCTTTGCATTTGTCTCTGCAATCTTGCTTTTATATATTATTTATGAGCTATTTTATTTTATAAGTGGATTACATTAATCCCTTTTGGACTAGGCTTATGTTACTTTGAATAGAGTTGTGAGAAAATAAAAAACAGGATGAAAAAAAATACGAGTAAAGGAAAGAAAAGTACAATTTTTCTTCTTTCCTATCAACAAACTAACCAGCTAAACTAACTACTATTTTGTCAATTTTGCCAAAATTAAAACGTATTTTCTAATAATAGTCAAAATCTGAAATTATGATCTTCCAAAAGGCTGGGTTTATTATATATAGGTGATATCGATTGACAAGAAAATTAATACTTCACTTCAAAATGTGAATTATTTAAAACCTCTGTATAAAATTATGTTATCTAGAAACAAAGTAACAAGGCAACAACGGTTTGGGATAAAAGAGTGTTCTGGATTTTAAAAAATAAATAAATATGATTTATGAGTTACTTTATTGCACATAAAACCGGTTGTTGCAATACACTGTTTTATTATATTCAATTGTTCCATTACAGTATTTTTTTTAAATGAAAGAAAATTTGAAGGAATCAGGAATTAATTTTGGATCATCCTATTCAATTTTTGTTGATATATCATTTAGACTATATTCAATTGATACATTACATTGTTGCATTTAACTTTAACTATGTTGCATTTGATTTTTAATGTAATTGTGTTCATTAATTGCTTGCAACAAATTAATTTATATTACATTAAAGACCAAATACAACACCTAAATACAACAATTGCCAATATTTCTTATATTGGAAAACTGCAATTCAGATTTTATTTGTTTACAACTTTGTTTCATTACAATTCATGATTTAGTAAAAGCTTAAAACATCCAGAAATGTTTTAAGTTGTCCCAAAAAAATTTGTTGTCTCCCTTAACTTTTAAAGTGATCCCATAATTACCTTGACTTTCGAAAGTGCACAATTTTGTTTCCGAATGTCACGTATCAGCTTCTAATTGGAGAGAAAAATAAAAAATCTGACATACTTGAAAAGTCAAACCGCACGTGGTGTTCATGAAATTATTCGTTCCATTTTTTGAAAGATAAGAGAGTTACAAGATCTCTTCCAAAATTTAAGGGATAACAGATTTTTTGAAACAACTTGGGCACATCCTCTAGAAATATTAATCCTTTAAAAAACTTACTCATGCAACATTTCACATGAGTTAGGAATTAACCATAATTTATATTGTTGGAACCGCTACTTAAGTTGGAGAATTATGCTTATGAGAATAATCAATTAATATTATTCTTTTTATAATATATGTATATCGCATGAACCATATAATATTTTATTAAAAGAAAATTATATATTGTTGACATGACATGCTTTGCTAATTCTCAAAAGGAAAACTAACGCTTATGAAAAAAAGTTGTAACAAAAATAAAATTCCTTTTAAATAGAATATGTTCCTTCAAAAACAACATCATAATTCTTACATATTTTAGCTAATAGATAAGGGTGCATGGGGAGCAGTTGGTATGGAAAATTTGTCTTCATTGCTTAAAAATAAGATCGTAAACTCTGGATCAATGCAAATTACTTGTAAACAATGACCAAGTAAATTCTCTAATTACTCGATACTGAATAAAATTAAGAGATTCATTTGTATTTTAAAATAGGAGCACAATAATTTATACACTTGGTCTTAATTCTTACTCTAATTACTCGATACTGTATAATGTTAAGAGACTTATTACATGACCCATTTGTTTTTTGAAAAAGGAACACAATAATTTGCACACTTGGTCTTAGTTCTTAATGTTCAGGCACTAACTTATACAATATATTATTTCATCTCTCATTAGTTGAAAGTCAAATTCTAATTTTATATTAATAGTTGTAATTTGGAAAATAATTTCTCTTGGGGTATGATTCGAGAATTTCTCTACAGATAAGAGATTCAATCTATTTCGGATAAAACTCTATACTAACAAGAAAATAATGTTAAATTAATATAATACAACCTTTATCCAATTATGACTCCTACTCTATTTCTCCAAACCTCAAAGACTTCAATTGCTAGTCCAATTCTAGTTCAACTGACAATTAAATTGGATAAGTGTTTGTTGTCATGGTACAAAATCTCATTCTAAACTCTTTGCCTCCTCAATTTTATCCGTTGTTGAATCATCAAGAGAAGCTACGCTAATCACACGACTTGCTCATCTAATGTTGTTTTGTCTTGCATGTCTATAATTCACAACTCAATTCCAAACATGAAGACACTTCATTACCGATCTTTTAAATAGAAATAACATACCTTTTTTATGTTTCATTTATTTTTAAGTTTTGGGTTTTAATTTTAGTTTATTCTTTTATTTCACTTTAATTGCTTTTGTTTCATCTTTCTTATTTATTTCTTAAAGGTAATTAGTATAATTTACTATTTTAAGTTTTGTGACGCATTCCAAAGAAAGTTTGAAATTGTGAGTTCAATATTCACAATCACTGAATGTTCAAATGACCCTATGAATAGTGAAGGTATATATTTGTTATATACAACCAAAATTAGTTGCATATAAAAAGCCTAATGATGAAAGATGAAGGTTTTTGTCAGAGAATAAACTCGCAACGATAGCGAGACATGATTATATAATTTGCAGTGTATTTTTTTGAAAAAACATGTGAAAAGCATAATTAACGATCATACAAAAATTTATTTCGTAAATCTCATTAGATTATTTCGAATTATCAAGAAAACTCAGTAACAGAATATTTATGTCAATTTTCAAATTGTAATTTGAAATTGGATCTCAGGGGCACTTGAAGTGGCTTTCCACCTAAGTAATTAAAGTGTTGATTGTCTTCAATATCATTGTAAATTCAAGTTATGCATTATGTGTATAAAAAATATTAAATTTTAATATTAATCCTTATTTATGGATACATGATCTAACAAAAAAGTAACTTCATACATGATGCAACATTCAGTAATGTTTGCTACATATGGTAGTGAGAATATTAATACTAAATTTCCAATATTTTTCTCATAATTTAAGCTTCAATCAAATGAGTTTCTTGCTCTCACGAATTAAATTAACCCAAAAAAGAAATATGGAGTAGTTACGTGTAAAAATAACTTCAAATTTATAATATTTTATAAACCTACTCCCGCTTTACTTGACATATAAGCCTGGTAACAGCATAATAATATTAAGACCCATTAAGCCCAAATGACTATGATCAATATAAATTAGATGAAAAACTTCCTGACTTGCATTACAATAATACAGCTTATGACATCACTTTAAGTAAAATCACAAAAGCAATTATTTAACACCATATTTTCTCACTCATTGTTCTCTACAAGTTAACTTGAGTAATAGTCAGGGAAACCCGACTGCGTTTTCTAACCCTTGACCTTGCAAATACAAGCTAAGAGGTAAATTTGGGTCATATACAAAAGCCTATAAACTAACTCAAAAGACTCAAATTGTTTTTTTTGTTTAAGAGAAATGACTCAAATTGTTACGTTAGTACCAAATGTAATAATGGTTGTTAGGTTATGTTAAAATATGATGCTTAAGCTTGTAATATGAAAAACACCAACGAAATCCATAGGAAATGTAGGACTGTTAATTCCCCCTTTTACAGATTACTATCAAATTAATGTTTAATAGTAATTTATCTCATGTTTTTAAGAGACTAGATTGTTAATTATTTTTGTTACTGACAAAATCACAATCAAATATTTCTAAGTTCTCTGGGTTCATTTGTAACTTCTAGATATTACAAACTAACTAATGAACAAAAAATTCTATAAATAAGTTTAAAGGTACCAATTGCCCCACGAACTGACGGTGGGTGCACATAATTCGGTGGGACCTGTAATGTACATCTCATTACGTATTTTCAGCTTTAATGCAATTCCTATCATTCATTGCCTTCTGAGTTTGCCAACATTCTCTAGCACCATCATAAGGAAATAGCACCAAATTTTACAGCGATTGCTATGGTAAAAGTTCTCTCTTCAGGTTCCTGAAAACGAAATAAAACATGTAAATTGCGGATGAAAACCCCCAAAAAAAAAAATTCAATGATCCCCATGATCGAGAGATTTTTAACAACTTTTAAAAGAATCTGCAACATGGAAATTTGAGGGGAAAATACAGTTGCCCAGGGTTAAAAGAAATTTAGTACGAAATTCAGTTACCAGGACCAGCTGCCTTGTTCTTCCACATCCATTCCTGAGTAGCCTGAAGCCCCTACAGCAGAGATGAATTCAAAAGCAGGTAAAATTAAAGAAAATGCAGAATACTATCAATGAAAGTCGACGATGACATGAAAAATCAAACATAGAGCCTGTTTGTTAGTGCTTTTCAAGCTGCTGTCCCAATAAGGGGTGTTTGTCAAAACTTATCTTTTTTAACTTCTTAAAAGTTCCTTTTAAGGAGATAGGTGAAAAGTAACCCTGCTCCTTAAAATGAGCTTTTAAGTTAAGGAATGAGAAAAACTTCACTAGATTTTTAAGTTAAAATTTTCCTATAAGTATTTTTTAAATCGTAAGTTATAAGTTTTGAGAAACACCCCCAAAGTTGCTCTCATAAACTTTTTATAAAACTACGTATTGTGATTTTGAACAACACATTTCGGTCCTTCATACTATTTAATTAGGATCTGACTGACTTGTTTTTTCCGAAATCAAGTCTGCTGCTTATAGGAAAAGTTTAAAAACAAAGCTTTTCATAAAAGCAGCTTAAGAAAGCACACATCCAAAGTATACAACTTATCCAAAGTATATAACTTATTGAGTTGCGAGTTTCAAAGTACATCGCTAAAGTTCACCAATGTTTTAAAATGCGCTAGGCGGGCGGCTATGCCCATCGGGCCTTAGGCAAGGATCAATCGGGGCCCAAGCGTATTTGTGTTTTCAATTTATTAGAATTTATTAATACATTAAAATAATTAATTGAACTGAAATTTTGCAATGTCTGAAAAACCCCCCCTACACGGCCTAGACCGCTGATTTTGAAAACACGGGAAAAATATTAGCTTAGAGAAAACCCGGTATAAATCAGTCAACCGCCTAAGATCACTCAACTACCTAATATCGCAGCGGTGTTATGAAAAATACCGCCTAGCCCAATTTTTAAAACACTGAAGTTTACTGGGAGGAGCTGCACCAATAATTTCTAAAGTACGGTGTAATTCATATTTTGTAGCACAACCCTGGTAATCAAAATGCATCTCAAGAAAATACTGGCTAATTATGTGTCAACCGATTGCATGCCACAAGAATGCAGTAGATCCACATGGGCCCTTGCAACAGTTTTGGATCATTCAAAGGTTGACCAGAAGTAAAACAAAATAATCATAACTGACAGAGTCTACCAGGCATGTTTTAAACGAGCAGTTGCTAACTTGAATTAGACTGGTCATGCATCATCGATAACACAACACTTTTAACTTCATGTAAAAGGGAACTTGTGCGCGGTATGACTCACAGCTTAAATGCTATTCAAGCCAACTCATTTAAATGAAAATAACTAGATGCCGCAGACAAAGGTGATTGCATTCCTAAGCTGTAGCAGTTACTTTGTGAAGAGTGACAAGTAAACTAGGCATTCACATAAAAGAGGGAAATGGTACACATACATGTCACACAGGCATTTATCAACTGTAACTTTAGAAGCATGAGTAAAACATTAGCCCATGTAACTATTGCTATAAAGACAATATGTACCTGACCATCTTGATGAATTCTGCCTCCAGGAGCAGTATACTGTATTCCACATCATAGAGTCAGTAATCGAAAACCAAATAGTTAAAGCTAATTAAATCGTGTATAAACTGACCGACGAAGGAAAAGAAGAAGCTTGTTGTTGCAGTGGGTACGGGTGGCGAAACTGAGTTTGAAATTGAGGCTGAAGGTGCATTTGCTGAGTTGGCATAACCTGAGGGTTTGGCTGGGTTTGAGGCTGTTGCATAGGAGGCTTTTGTTGCAGTTGCTGAGGTGGTGGTTGTTCAACTGAAGTCAATTCCTCTGGTTTCTCCCACTGCCGAAGTGAAAACTCGTTATTTTTTTATGAAACTGAAATTCCAACAAGGCATATTAAGTGACAAGTTTCTTACACGGCTTTCCCTAGTAATGCTATTATAATAGTACTTGAAACCCTCAGGTGATGTATGCTCTGTCCATATGCACTTTGCAGGAGCCATTCCAGCTGTGACTGGGGCAGATGAAGTAGACAAGGTGGCATCTGAAGCAAGTGTAGTCGGAGGCGTACTGGAAATCGTTTGTGGTGCAACCCCTGGCCACTGAAAAAAGACAAAAGCAGTATTCTTAGCACAAATGACAAAATAGTAGAACTTCAATAAGATGGTGAACAACATGACTATAATCAATCAATCATGCCTTAACCCCCGCGCTAGGTGGGGTCGGCTTGAGTAACACAATAATGAGCATAAATAAATGTAGACAAAGCAAAGGAACTGAACATGAGCCATTCTTTAAGACCTTCAAAGGACAACCACTAGAGAACAGAAAATCATCTCACTCCTATGTGAAGGGTTGAAAATAATCCGTGTTTGAGTGTAAAATACTAAAAGAAACACATTTTAGCTAATTGACTTAATACTTTATCCATAACAACACACATATATATACATACGTAGAATACACTTGACCCATAACTCATTTATACTCAACCCATACTTAACAGTTAATACTATTACCATTGCTGCTTACTGTAGCAATGGCTGCTATGTAAAATGTGAAATGAAGTTGTCATTCTAATTCAAAATAATACCTGCTGTTTAGCTGGCAGGGAATTCTGCTGTGATGGCAAACTTTGATTAGCTGGCTGCATCATCTGCAATTGTTGTTGCAACTGCGAGAATGTTTGCTGGGATGACTGAAAGGTGGCTTGAAGGTTCTGCCTCTGCTGTGACAACATTTGAGCTAACTGAGAAGGGGGCTGCTGGACAGGAACAGGCATCTGCTGCTGTTGATTTGCTGCTGCACCAGGGGTAGCTTGGAATGGTGCATTCATATTCATATTTAAAGGCATAGCGGGTGATTTTGTCTGTCCACCCATACCTTGATACTTCTCTTGAGAAAAAGGTGTCTGACTAGCAGTCGGATGAGCCTGTGACTGGCCACCATGAGGCTGCGGTTGAAGAGGCGGCAGATTTTGAGGGGATTGGATGGGTTTCTGTAATGGCGATATATGCTGGCTGACAGCTGGACCTTGTAAAGGCTTGTTAAGACTCTAAGTTAAAAAAATGAAAAAACATCAGCTTTACTTGTTCATTTTGAAAACATCTTAAAGACAATCACACATGTCTCAGAGGAGCACAGTCGTAAGGACAACCAATTGAACCAAACAAACAGTAAATTGAACTAGGAGTCTGATATATTCCAGATGATGGGAAATCAAAGCTTAACATGTCAAGAAACTAGCAAGGAAGAAATGATAAGACTAAATAAGAATCAATGGTTAGATAAGCACACTTAGACAACTATAAGAGCACACTAATTTTATGAAAAAAAAGGGCCATTACAGAGCAAATGTAAAGTACACGAGACAGGCGAAAGAAAAGGAAATAAGAAAATCTTTAAATCCAAAGAAGACATGCTTTAAATAACATACCACTCACATCTAACATTACTTACAAGTCAGATAATAACCAATTGAAATTACCTGATTTAAAGGAGTTGCAAAGTCACCAGACCTATTAGGTACTTGACTCCCAAATCCACGCACATTTGGTGAAGGCCCCATATTCTGTGGGCTGATAGGACCCCAAGAATTTGGTGGTCGATCCCCCATAGGCTCACCAAAATTGGTCGGCGGCCTAAATTAGAATGAAAACCAAATTGTTTAATGAATTTCATTAAAAGAAAGATAATAATGTTAAATAAGGCATTTCACCGATTAAGGAAGAGACAAAAAATTACACCTTTGCCCTGGTCCTTGTACCCGAGGACCAAAGCCTGGACTTTTAAATACAGGAGCGCCCCTGGGACAAATACTAAACCAATTTAAACTTTGCAAGCTATTCCAAAACATTGGTAGGGTAAAAAAACACAAAATAAACATTAAAGATGATATTATCAAAACAGACCTTGCATCTCCTGCCCTAGGCCTCTTAGGATCAGCAAATCGAACAGTCAATGGTTGATCACATCCCTTTAGATTAAAAGAAGTGGAAATCAAACATATTGCTTAAAAAATACTCAGGAAATTCAGATTGCAGAGAGCAGATAAAGAAAAGTAATTCTAACCCTCATTTTGTAAATTCCATTAAGAGAATTTATTGCAGCCATTGCCATTTCTCTTTGAGAAAATTTAACAAATCCACACCCTCCAGAAAGAAGTAAGAAAAATAAAAACATCAGCAAAGCAAAATTGAAAAAAATTAGGTCCACATGAACATAAAAATGTCATATGCAAAAATTGCTATCTGAATTCTAGAGCTAAAGACCTAAACTGATAATACCAATCATCACATGCCTTTCAAAGGACCTGAGCATATAGTATCTCATTTCGGCAGCAGATGCTTTTAGGATAAGAAATTTCAAAATCAGAACATAATGTCTGCTAGTTGCACAATAAAGAAAAACAGGGCAGAAAGCACAGTCCCCCAAGTAGCACCAGCATCACGTTTTGATAAAAATAATGAAGTAAGAACATACCACGGCTTTGCTTCATTTCATCACGCATGAGATAGACATCTTCAACATGGCCATACGGAGAAAAAATCTGAAAATGATCAATTAATAATGTGATATTATAAGTAACAATATTTTGTAGGCATCGAAGCAATATAACAGAAAAATCATAAGCCTGCACTAGCATACGAGTGGAAATCTTATTTTGCACAGTACAACTAAGAATGGAAAACTGAGTAAACTCAGCCAATTGGTATTTCTAACATACTTCCTCTACTTCCTGTTCTGTTGCTTCCTTGTTTAATGACCCCACGAATAATTTGTACTCAACAGCACCTACCATATGAAAAAAAAAGTGTAGACAGTGGAAATTAGAATTTCCAACAAGAAAAGAAAAAGATCATGCATATCAATCAACATTGAAATAAGCATATTTAACATTTTTCACTCAACAAAACATCTAATGTTGGATAGCTGTTTCTAGACAACACTAACCACGAAAAGAGACAACGGTGCTCCATATGATAGAAAAATTTGTAGGGCCTACAGGCCCAAGCAAATTATCTATACTGCAGCTTTCTAGATGTAAAAAGTAAAACAGCAAAAAATATTGAAAAGTAAAACATAGTAAAAAAATTTCAGAAACAACAATATAGCACATCACAAACATTACCAAGACGCTCTCGTTCCCCGTCAGCATATCTGACTTGTATAGGGCCTACTCCCTGGAAAAGAAGCACTCAAGATATAAGAATATCGTACCAAGCCCCAGCTGAATAGATAAACAAGCAAAAGATCAAACTCACTCCTGGTAGGGTAGATTGATTATGTAAAGCCCTTATAGCTCTATCTGCTGCTTCTGAGGATCCATATTTGACAAAACAACAACCTGCATAAGTTAATGGTCTTTTAACTAATTTCTCTCTTTGCTAATTTTACCTTTCTAGAAATGGTATATCTATGCAATTCATCAATTTAATAAGTTCACATGCATATATCCAATAAAGCTATATAATCAACAATGTGGTTGTTAACATGATTTTATTTCGTAATTTGTACCTTACTAGCAAGAACCTTAACTGGCTCACTGACAAGAAAATTCATAATTTATCCGCATAGAGAAAGTGGTAGGGTGAACCCAAATAGACCAAATATTAAATTACATGGTCAAATAATTAGATAGTGAAGCACTCTAATGCAAACGAATAAGTTTAACAACAATAAAGAACCAGATGTGACATTCAAAAATGTGAAGTTCACATTAAACCCTGAAAGTAGGCGCCGTATATATGATTCCTCCAAAGGAAACATGGTCAGAATCATTCTAATTGCATATTCACAAATCACATTTCAGAGTTAAGCAAAATCCACGGAAGGACGGTGAACAAGACACTGAACCCCGAAAAATAATCAAATACAAGGCCTGTTCATAAAACTGAAGGTCAAACACATAGGGCAATATGAAATTTCGACTTCCAACATCCACATAACAACAATAAAAGGAATGCTCAAGCACACATTAGAACAAATGTTCACATACGAAGGTAGAACATGTGATAAGATAAGAGTTATCCTACTTACTCACTCTCCCCCATCCTGTGTCCAAATAAAGAAGTAACCACAGAGGGAACCATCGGCCTATGAGATTTATACCTATCCACAATCAAGGCTACCTTGCACAAGGAAGCATATTCTAACATCTAAATGTAATAAAACCTTTTGTTGGCTTCTAAGATTCTAGTCATTCAAGCACTAGCAATACAATGCAAGAACTTTAGATTTCAACTTTACAGATAGCAATATAAGTATATAACAAAGACAATTTACAGCCTAGTCAATAGTTTATAACTGCAGATATCATCAAAAAGAAATGAGATCACCTTGCAAAAGGCAAACCTCCAATACTGAACCGCGAAGCAATTCAGTTTAGTAATGCAACTATTTTGCATATTGTAATATTAGTTTGAGTCATATAGAGTCCCTGAAGGACAAAGTAAGAGTTTTTGTAATTTTCCTGGAAAATCACATGTACAACTCCAAAAAAATGTTTTGCTAAACAGACAATACAAATTTGTACTACAGGTTGCCAATAAAGAAGGAGAAATAAATGAGTAATCTCCACACAAAAAGAAATACTTGATGTCACCAGTAGAGTTCAACAGCAATAGGGGAAAAAAGTTCAAGCCAAGAACTATTGCAAATTATAAGACTATGAGTCTGGTGATAACTACAAAATAAGGTTTAGCACAGGTCTGCACCAGTTACAATTAAATCTGCAACATATTGCAGATCCTTCTCGCAAGTTTCCTGACTCAAGCTCCAAACATATAAATACTCCAATATTAGAGAGCAAAGGTTATTTACATAAACAATAGGAAAATTAATCCAAATGTGGTTTATAAACCTTATGCTCCCACTTATCATGAAGAGTCCATAAATAGTCATCTCTTGCGTAACAACTTAATCTAAAACTCTAATCTACAAACAAATACGAATACTAGTTATTTGACTGTAAAACACTCGAATTTCCATATAATAGAATAGGCTTTTGCACAAAAGTGCAGCGTAATGTAGGAGCTGATATCAGCTACCAAGCATTTGCAGAAAGAGGTTAATCTACTCTACAAGGAAAAAAAAGCCAGGAGCAACTTCAAATACCACATCATTCATAAAGCAACATGAGAACATTTGAATATTCATACGAGCATTCGAATCTAATATTCTAGTCGTAGAACTATTATTATCTCTGGTCATTTAACTATAGTAGAACATTCAAATCTCTATAAGATAGAATAGGTATCTGCTTTCTCCAAAAAAATCGCAGCGTTATGTAGGAGCTTATATTATCCACTAAATATGAGAAAAAAGAAGTCATGAACCACTTCAGATACCATAACATTAGTGAAGCCATCAAAGGAAAAGGCAACTAAATTGAATAATATTGACAACAGAACCAGAGCACAGTGCTTGGAGCTGTCAGATAGAACTCAGTCCCATGATGATAGATGGTAGTTAGCATTCACTGAAATAGATAAATTTACTCTAAAAGAAAAGAGGCCATGAGCTACTTTTAATACCACACATCATTAGTAAAGCAACATGAGAACATTTAAATCGTCATCTGAACGTCCAAATCTAAGATTCAGGTCTATAACTATTAAATACTCATAAAACAGAACTAAGTCTCATAATGCTGATATCATCTACCAAGCATTCACAGAAGGAGATTAATCTACTCTACAAGAAAAAGGAAGCCATGAGTTACTTCATATACCACATCATTAATAAAACAAAATGGAAAGATTAGAATCATCATATAAACATTCAATTGAAAACTCTAGTATATGAATTAGTACGAACGCCAGTAATTCATTCAACTATAGTAGAACATTCAAATCTTCATAAAATAGAAAAATTGCAGCGTAATGAAGGAGCTTACATCATCCACCAAGAATTCAAAAGAGAAAAAGAAGTCATAGCATTAGTAAAGCCAACCAAGGAAAAAGCAACTCAGTTGAATAAATTGATAGCTAAAACCAGATCTAGTTCTTGCAGAAAAACCTTAGCTGCCGGATAGCACACAATCTCATCAGTTCTTATAGATGGTAGTTAAATGATGACAATTAAAAGATAGGCCACCACTTGCCCTAAATTATGGATATGGCTTCAAATTTAACGGAGCACCAACTCCACAACCAGAATAAAACCAAGATAATCCATCACACATCAATCTAAATTGTAAACATCGTACGCCACACTATTTATTCACAAAACCCTTCAAAGGTATCAGGGAAATAGACTAAATTTTCAGCTTAATACGATACACATTCAAAATAAAAAAAGAACCAATTCAAACACCTTGCACCACATGAAACCACAATGATAGAATGCCCTCATTATTTTGTAAGCAGCAAAACTAAACATTTAAAACAGAAGATAATATAAGAACAAGATACAACTGCACAATAGAAGTTAATATCCATCTTACTAGCAGCCGGCTTATGTAAACCGGATAGACAAAAAGTTAACTAAACCGAGCTTCCTGATTGAGCATCTAAAAGCCGTAACATCAATTTCGAGAGAAGGGCCAAACAATATAATCCAATTCCAAATCACAAGTATCCAGCCAACAATCACCGGCACAAATAAGGTAAGCATTCAAGCAGCGGAACTAACTCAACTAAGTGCCTGGATTATAAGATATCAGTTTACGCAATTATATGATTACCATACGCAGCATCCATCGCATGAATTAAGGCATTCACAACTCCAAGAGTAGCTTTAAGAGACAAATAAGAAGCATTCACATCCCCATTCATTCAAAACCAACCATGAAAGAAAAGCAGTCCATTTCCAACTCCATATGAAAAGTAAACTCACAAGATTGGTAGACATTCCAAACCACTCAAGAATAGAACCTCAATTTCAAGATCATCACAACCAAACCACTAAATTCCTTCAAATAACAATCTATTTACCACCCATTCAAAAATGATAAGTTTCAGATTCTTTCCATGTCAATGTATGTACAAATTTTTCCTTTAAATATCCTAACATAAAAAAAAACTACAGTACGGCAATAGACACTCCCAACACAAAATGCCTTGTTGGGTAGTGCCTTCATTGCTGGACCACTATGAAACAGGAATTTCTAACTTCAAGTGCCCAAATGCTATAAAAGAAGTGGTCTTAATTTGTTTACATGTGTTGCTTCTTGTTTTGACAAAGTGAAAAAAAAATGGATTGCTAGTTGCTACCAAAACCAACAAGCCCGAAACTTGTTGCAAAAACAAACTGAGACGAACGATGAGCATACTTTGCTCCCATCAACCCCAAAGATATAGAGGACCTGAAATGAGATAGGCGTGAAGCAAAATTATTACATTGGAAAAGGCATTTATGCATACCTTGTTGTTGTCCTGTTCTCTTATCTTTGATCAAGGCAACCTCTACAACCTTCCCATGAAGTTCAAACAAAGGGCGAATCTGCATCATAGAAGGGATTCAATTTAAAATGCATGTTCTCAGACAAGATTTATAAAGTGCGCTTAAATATAGGAACAAAACAAACAGACACCAAAACTTGACCACAAGTATATGCAGAACTTGTAGAAGTTAATGATATCAGGTAATTTAAAATATGGTGTCCATGCATGATGCAATTACGCAGGCATCAAGGAGCAAAAAAGAAAAGGGATGACGTTATACTCAAGCATGAACTAGATGCAAGCCCACGTAAGCTTTAGCATGGGTAGGGTGTCCAGCTAATCAAAAGTCATAAAGGCAATGTTCATAAATATCTCCTTTTCCTTATCATGTCATTCATATGTGCATGTGAGCTTGAGTTTAGAAAAAATTATGAGCCTCATATGCTCCAGTAAATCAATAAGAAAAACTATTAATATCTCAGGCATCAATATCCAACTTATACCAAAATGAACCCAAACAAAGAAGTAAAAAAACTTACATCTTCTTCAGTAGCAGTCCTTGGAACAGATCCCACAAAAAGTTTGGCAAAACTACCATTATCAGAATCTGTAGAACAATTAACAAACCCCATCAGCACCACAAGAGAAAGGAGAAGGGCTTTGAGAATATATATGAGATTCAAATTTCAAGGGCATTAATATAGACGGGAGCAGGACATTGTACTAGGGAATTAAGAAACTATGCCACAGCATTCGCAAACAGGCAATGGGATCCAAGAAAAATAATTAGGAGCTAAACGAAATCTACCACTGAGGACAGCAAGACTAATGAAAGTGAATAAGAATATTATGATACTAAAATTCTGAATAAACACAAGGCAAAACGGTAAGGGAAAAAACTGACACCTCTGCTACATTATTTAAGATCTAAAAGGGAAAGGATGGTAACGAAAGAAGCTAGACAAGTTCCCCAATAATCAAAAAATAAGTGAAGGTTGCAGGCAATCAGCCAGATATATTTGGCTTACTTTTTACCTGAGGTTGGATACTTGGATAGATCTAATAATGTTGTCTACCCGTATTATGACTAATCCAACTCAAAGATAATCTTCAAGCAACTTGAGTTGGGCAAACTCAAAGAGGACAATATAAGGCCCTATAGTGTGCATGCTGATTATGAATTATAACCAAACCTAATATAATGAAACCACACACCGACACACATTTAACCAGAATAGGTTTAATAATAATGCTACTCGCTAGGAAATTTTGCAATAACCTAAAATCCGAAGGCATTGAAATTGAGAATGGCTAGCCATAACAAAAACTCACCAGGAGAATTTTCACGGCCAGAGAATGGATAACCTCGTTTCTGACCCGAGAGAGGTTGTGGAGGAACCACCGGCGGAGGAGCCTGGTAGTTAGGCACAAACCCTCCACCTCCACAGCCCATTGGTCTAAATCCACCAAGACCACCGCTACCGATGCCTCCGGGAGGTGCAAAAGCCCCAATTCCTCCTCCACTACCAACAGGAGGAGTACGACGCGGAGGGCTCTCAAAAGCGCGATGACCACCACCACCACGATAATCATTAGGGCTCCGGCTGTCGAAATTGCCTCCAGAATTGGTGCCGTTGTTAGGGTAACGGTTGACAGGACCATCCGGAAACCGAGGAGGCGGGCCATCAGGGAATCGAGATGGTCTACGGCTATGATAAGAGCCTTGGTTGTAGCTGCTGTTGTTGGTAGTGTTGATGGCAGCACCACCGCCACCGCCGTAGCGGTCTCCTCGGTGCCTATCCATACAACCCTGCAAAACCCTAATTCACCCTAGCTGTAAGATTAGGAAGAATTGGAGGGTGGAATTTGCGCTGGTAATAGAAGAAAAAAAGAGGGAAAATCGGCACAGCGAATGATTTTACGAAGGAATTTCACAATTTAGTTGAGACTTGAGAGTAATCATTGGATTGCAGCAATGGATTGGTGAATGTCGGGCCTTACTTTTAGCGGACTGGATCTGCAGCTTCATTTCAATAAATTGTTGGATTTTCATTATTATTAATTTTTTAAAAATTTTTTATTACTCGGTATTTAAATTCAAAAATCAAAGTTTTTTTTTTTTAATTTGAAATCAATTTGATTCCTATTTTCTACCAACTTCTATTTTTGTTATTCTAAAATCTCAACTAAGATATCTTATTTTCTTTTTTTCAGTTTGCAATATCATCCAATCCTATTAGTCGTTTTTCCTTCATCTTCTAGCACTTATTCCTTCTTATCAATGTATAATCGATTTTTGGGAAAGGTTCATGAAGAGTGTATACAAGATGATGATGTGTACATCAACAAGAACGAATTCAATGTCACTTGAAATAGCTGTCCCTTGCCAAAAATCTAATATCGTCGACACTCACAACATATATGGTATCGTCATGATGAATTCGGAATTGGCGGAACTTTTCATTGCTTTATTGAGTCATGTAGTTTCTCGCTCACATAAGAATAAATGTGTATTTCATTATTTAAAATATACATTTCATACGCTAAAATATAAATTTTTATTGATAAATATACAAATATATCTTTTAATGAAAAATTATACTGTTTGCATAAAAAATACACTTTTCGTCAAAATTATATTGAAAAAATATACCATTCACATAAAAAATATATCTTTCATAAATTAAAATATATATTTTACACGCGAAAATATACATTTTCAATGATAAATATACAAATATACATTTTATTGAACAAAATACCTTTCAAACTTGAATGTAAAATTTACCTTTTGCATGGAAATATATACATTTCATATGATAAAATATACATTTTCAATTATAAATATACAAGGATAGCTTTTATTGAAAAAAAAAATATACATTTCATACTAAGAAAGTATATTTAGCATATACAAATATAAATTTTGTTGAAAAAATATACCTTTTATAAGTTAAAATATACATTTCATAAGCTAAAATATACATTTTCAATGATAAATATACAAATATACCTTTTACTAAAAAAATATATCTTTCATACTTGAAAGTAAAATAAATCTATTACATGAAAGAGTATACTACGAAAGTTAGTTGAATGAAGAGTAGTGAAACAAAACCTAGCAAAACTCGTACGCAAAAGACGAAAGAGATAATAGAGCAGCACCGGTAATTGAAAAAAAAATTTACAAAATGAGTCAAGCAACACTGATAGATGTTGAAGATAAACTAAACAACGTTTATAGATTTTTTATGCAATAGAAAAAAGAGGAAAGCCAAAACAATGATAGTATATTTCTAGACGCACTTCTTGTTTTCATGGTTTTTTACGAACTAAACAAATAATGAAGAGCCAATACAATACTTAAGAAGAATCACGATTATATGCGATTTGGAGTGAAATTAAGACACAAATTGTGGTGTTGAGGAAGTAAGGAACTAAAATCGTGATTTTTGGAAGAGAATGAGAAATTCTGGTTTGTGGTGAGGTTATAAATGTTTAGGAATGTGATTCCTAATTAATTGTGTTTTAATTTGATTTGTTTTTGTGTTTGGGGTATGAAATAAATGAAAATGATATTTAGAAAATATCAATGCTAAGGGTTCAGAAGGGGTATTTACAAAATATGATTTTCCAATCTATAAAATCATATTCTATGATAGGGCATTTAAAAAATTACTCATTTTTGGTGGATTTTATATTTTAAATCCGGATTAGTTTGGTAATGCTTTCCAAACTGCTTTTTTACAAAATTACATCTTCAAGTTTTTCCTATAAACACCCAAGTTGATTTGGGAAAAAAACAAGTCAAATAGTTCTGAATTAAATAGTATGAAGGATCAAAATGTGTTGTTCAAAGCCAAATTATGTAAATTTATAAAAAGTTTGTGAGAGCTACTTATTAGAATAACAGCTTGAAAAGCAATATCAAATAGGTTCTAATGTTATAGTACCTCATACTCAAGGGCAAGGCTAAGAGCATTTTTAGTAGCTTGTGGATTCCAAATTTAGGTGTCATGTGGAATAGAAGTTTCTTTTAATGATGTGACAATAGTTCTTAAAAAGACAATGTCTATTCATAAGATAAGAATAGTAGATTGTCTATTCCATTTTAAAGTGTATTTATTGTAGACAATGTTTATTTGGTTGTCTACATTAATAGTAGATTGTCTATTCCATTTTAAAGTGTATTTATTGTAGACAATGTTTATTTGGTTGTCTACATTTAGACAACCAAATAGACATTGTATACAATTAATGATAACACATAGGTGCCACATTGAAAGATTATGAAAATAATCTTCGTAGTTGACTCTTTCGTTTTGAGGTCGATCAATAAGAGGAACCTGCAAAACAAACAAAAAAACACTTCGACAATCAAGTCAGTGAGAGATTGAGGTGGAAAATAATAATTATTGAAATTTGATCATCATACCTTTGAGGTATTGATGCCTTTATATAGGCATTTAGATGATCCTAATTAGATTAGGATTAGGAATTATAATCGCATAAGGACTATATTGCTTGATTTGATGTTATCACCTTAATAAGATAGAGTTTTATCCCATATAGAATAGGTCTCTTGCTTTTAGAGAAATAATCGGAACCTTATCCTGAATAGGAATTATTTAGCCGTGCGACCGGCGTAGCCTCTCCGATGCTTAAGTTAGATCGGATTTAAGAGAGGAGGCAAGGAGTTTTTTCTGTAAATTTAGAATACGTACCTTTGCGGGATAACCCAAATGATCTTTTTATACTCCATGAACGTCTCCTGGTCTGATCCAAGGATGTGAACCAACCAGAGTTCTAGCTTAAGTGAATTTTTATCTTGTTGATAAGATAAAGCTTATCTGAATTGGGAGTCCCAATTATTGACGTCTCTTTTGCGAACTTAGACTCTCAATTGGACTCCGTGCTCCCTAGGCGTCGGGTTCGGTCCAGGCGGGCAAGCCGACTCAGCTTGATGACCGCCTGCACTTTCCTCTGCAATTTGGGGAAGACTTGGTTTCTTCCTAATTTGGGGCGAATCCAATCCGCCTGGATGAACAACAAGGTTTTACCCTCCGGACAGATGAAAACCGCCCAGATTGGTAGGAACATTCCTAACCTTGTCGTTATATCTCTCTACTCCAAGCGGATGTGATCCGCCTGGGGGTGTTGCGTGGCTTGTATGCGCCTGTCAATATTTTACCTTGTTAACACACATCATACAATTAATGATAACACATAGGTGCCACATCATATAGGGAAGATGGACTAGACAAGCTACTAAAAATTGATTGTCTATTCCTTCCTATGTGTCAAGACAATTTGTGGAATAGACAAGCTACTAAAGATGCTCTTAAGAGAGTCTAAACTAGATTTGTTCTCGTGTCAGACTACTCATCAGGTTGGGTTAGAGCTCGTTCTCATGAGTCAAACTTGAATACATATTTTCTACGAAGCTCAACCCAAGACCAAACTTGTTGAAACCTAAATTTTATGGTTATAATTGATTTTATATAAATACTGTGTGTGTGTATATATATATATATTCATATATATATAAATATGTATATATATGGGTTGGGTTGACAAGCTCAAATCTGAAATACTAAAATGTGGACTAGACTGGGTTTGAGTTGCTACGTTTTAGAAAAAACCATGATGAGCCCAAACCCACCCGATGAACATTTCCAATCTAAATCGAACTATGAATGATTTTGTGATTTCATTCACTTTTAATTTTCTTTAAAATACGAGACATTTTTGTCAATTTTAATGATTGCTGGGTTCGTGCTAATTTGGGATCTTTCATTTCCCATATATAAACGAAAATAAAAGAACCAAAAAGAATTAATAAACTATATCTTTAGTGTAATTGAATATGTTTATTTTTTGCCACCATTAAAAATCTCAAGTGAAATTCAAGAAACAAAATACTTAGAGCATCTTCAACCCCACTTCAAAAAATAGGGTTGGAGATGAAATTTATTTCTTACTTCAAAGAATGAATTCAAATAATAAAATATTATTTTTTTATTTTACTTTTACTTTTTTTTGTTTGTTTTTTATTCTTTTATTTATTTTAATTGATTGTTTATTATTTGGGTTAGTTAGAAAAAGATAAAATAATAATATTTTGTTTTGAAGTGGAAATTTGAAATGAATGGTTAGAGAATAAACACTGTAACAACTTCAAATTATAGAGTTTGAAGTGAAAATTCATGGAGCAGGGTTAAAGATGGCCTTACCACATATAATTTAACAGGAGGAAATAATAGTTATATTAACATTCAATATAAAATAACGTCAAAATTTGATAATTTAGTTTAAACTAAAACCGAGCTAATTTGATTCGATTCGATTTGATTCAAATAAAAAGGACGTGGTTTGGTTTGGATTAATTTCTTTTCTTTTCTTTTCTTCCCTAGATTTTTAGGGGAACCGAGCCCCTTTCCTCACTCCTACCTCTCATAAATTAATCATATGTTGCCTGCTGATTACCTTACTATAAATGATGCATTTACAGGTTCAAATTTGCTTTAAACTAATTTATAGCAGGTATCCTTTTTAATTGAATTCCATTGATAGAAGTAAAAATTTCCTGTATCCTTACCCATCAAAATTTCCATGTAAATAAGGGTATGTATCCTCCACCCATCAACATATGTTGAAGTTATTTTTTTATATTAACAATGGAAGATTTATCTTTGATGAAATTGAAGTAATTTTATCACTCTGACATTACTTTGTTCAGTATTCAACTCACATCAACATATATTAGGATACTTTTGCATGGGATTCCAAGGGCATTCCCGAACCCGAAAATGTGGGGGATGATAGGGTTGGATCACTTAGACAACGACCGGCGCGCTGAAAAGCAATCGGAATCCGACACCTTTTATGTGCTTTGCTGTTCTCTAAATTTTTAGTGGCTCCTCGAAAAAAACCATGTTCCAAGTAGTTTTTATTAACGACGCATATATGGATTGACAATTTTGATTTTAATTCACCTAGACAAAGGTTCCTAAGGTGAAATATGGCTTATTATAGCGCTAGAAATGGAAGACCCTTTTTTATTTTCCTATTAAAATTTGTTCAAATTAAATGCAACTTGAACATCCAAATTAAGCAATTTTGACGAAATGAAAAAGTATTCCATCTTCTATCTCAAATATTGGACAGGTTTATTTCCATCATGATATTAATATATGTTCTCCTCGGAACGGAAAATGCATCAAGAAGAATTAACGATGGGCAATTAGAAACCCGTTAAATGATGAGCTAAACCATTTAGTTTATTTAGGAATTAAAATACATAACATGAGACGTACAAGATCTAGCAAGTAACAGATAATATTACGATTAAATATCCTAAATCAGAATCACAAGTAAGAAAAGAAATTTAAGCAAATGATCTGAACTAACAACTTTATTGTAATCCTATTGCACAACCTTCATGGCTCCTTCTTGATCATGAAACATAATTGGCAATCAAATTGGACTGCAGTGCAAACAAAAAGAACATAAAAAGAAGTTGAATAACAGGTCAATTGATCGTTTAGTGATCCTTTTTCCTCTTTCAAAAACAAACAAAATTACGATACCGTGAATAATGGCGAACTTGATCACACACCCCTTAACAATCATAGAATATCCTAATAAGTAAATTTACATTCAAATTTTTTATATTAATTCATGCAAATAAATGTTGCAACGCAAAATTTCTTTTATTGCTGGAATGATGGAAATTGAGCCTGCAATCACAATAGACAGACTAATGCAAATTCTAAAGGACATATCACTGCCTCGCAAAATACACCTTTCGAATAGTTTTCCTTCCTTTGTAAGTAGAATACCAATATTCAATAGCAAAAACGCCATTAAAAACATGTAAGAAAACCATATCTAGAGAAGAAAAACACCTGAAAAGGATGATTTTGTTAGAATATACATCCTCAAACTACATTTTTCTTTACTTTCATGTAAATTCCAAAATCCTGAGTTCTTCCGTGATCCGTCCACCAAAATACCAATAAAAACATCCAAAAGCAAAAACAGAGAAGTAGAATATGCCTTATGGAGAGTTTTGACAGGAAATGTTACCCGATTTCAGTTTCGGAGCTTCCAAGCGCGCAAATCTTTGCCAATCCGGAAGGACACGTGAGCTTTAATGCACGCCTGCAAAATCTGAACACGAGAGAGAGATTCAGCATTCCAATCGCTCATGCTTATATCGTGCTCCAATCTCACTCCTTCGTACCCCAAGCACTCCTCCACGATCACCTCCACCGAAGCCTTAGCAAGAGAATATCCATCTTCATTCCTCGCATACTTCTTCATATCCAAAAGCTTGTGAATCTTCAATCGGTGCCTAGATTCCCTCAGCCTCCTCAGATCTTGACTGTTCCTAAGTCCAACGAATGTATTATTTCTATCTTTGAGAAATCGACGGAGGATCATCGGAACAGAGCCCGCCATAGAGAGTTGAAAAATCAAACACTGAGTGCCGACGCAAAGCTGGAGAGTATGAGCCGGAGTGTAGCCAGGTAAGTATGGATTCCACTGTACGCCGACACCGACGACTAGGCGTCCAAAATAGTTCCGGCGGACGTGTTTGGTAGTCCATATCCATTTCCGTACGACGGAGGCAGCGGAGGTAACTGTGACACGGATGCGAGTGCCAAAGAACTTGACTGAGTACACCTCCCCGCCGCGTATTTGTTTTCCTGAGTTGATGCTCGGCATTCTTCTTTTCCGGCCCGGAGAAAATGAATAGTAGCACTAGCAGAGTTTGTTAGACGTGTGCAGGAAGAGCAACAGTGTGACTCTCTTCTCTCACTCCCGCGCGAAAAATATATGATGAGTACGAGAGAGCCACTGATAGAATGCTGCCGATACTATCGAAACCATTCATGTTTTCCATCATTATGGCCGTACATCTTTTTTAGATGTATTAGTTATTGCGTTGATTTTGATGGAGCAATTAGATCAATGGGGTATATTGACTTCTTTTGCGAAAACATTAAATTGACTATTTTGACCTCATACAAAATTCATTTTCGAGAATCGACTTTTCTATTATTTTATAATTTTGGTCATATTTGTCAAAAGCAAATAATTTTCTGATGGGATTCTCTAAAGTAGTGTAACAATGTAAATTTTGGTCAAATTCAACCTTTTATCATAATTTGAACCTTAAAAAAAAGTTAAAATTAAATATCAACAATTAAAATTCAGTTAATGGTTAAGATTGATCAAAATTCACAACTTTTATGATCCAGATATATTACTATTAGCTACTCCTAAAATTGACTCGAAAGCCCTTAATGATATATCTAAAAAGTATAACGGGTTGGCTAAAATCAGAGATAATGGCACGGTGTGGTAGCTGCCATACCCCAGCCACCTGAAAAATTGAAATCCCCGCTAATATTTGAACTTATATGTCATGGTAGAATGTAAAGAATGAAAGGAAGAAGTTGATGGTAAGAAACTAGGGCTTTTTTTGTATTAAGCGTGAAAATAAAGCTCATATGTAAGTGGGTTTAGGTTTTATTTTTTGTAATAAGGACCGAATGCGAATTCTTGTTTGGTATTTTTTTCATAAAATAAAAGGTGAACGGATAAATTGAGGTGATATTAACACCATATTATTTTTTATAAATTCTAATTTAAAAGAAACCTTCAAAAATTTAAAATGTCTAAATTAAATTACTTTATAGTTATTTTTAATTGAATATGTTAAGGTTACTTTTTCATTAGTACCTACACAATTATTAGTTGAGCAAAATAAAAAATAATTTTGATTGTTAATTTAACACAATTATAAAACAAATATTGTTAGAATTAAATACCTATCTGTTAAATAATTAAATGTTTTTATATTATCTGATTTATTGAAATTGTCTATTTAATGTCTAACGTATTCAACTTTTACCTATTTGGTACCTGACATATTGAATTTTAGTATGATAACTAAAGAGAGCATTAAGGATCGGTAACTTTATGCATGGTCAACGAACCATAGTCATTCTCCAAATGATATTATATATGTGTTGTTAGATAAATAATTTATGTACTAAAATTTAATAAATCATCCATCAAATAGGCATATAGAGAATACATTAGAGACCTAACAAGCAAATCGTGAATACGTCAAGCACTAAATAAGCAATTTCAACAGATTAGATATCAAATGGATATTTGAATTATAGAATAAGCGCAAACAAGTATTTTAATCCAATATTATTACTTTGTTACAAGAGAAATATCATTATTTGTCTGCTCATTTTTTAAACAAAATTAGATTATTTATTGTATTAATTTTGTTTGTCGATCAGAGTTTACGATCGCTAACTATCGGTCACCGGTTGAAATGTCATATCCTGTTTGAGGTCCCGGCACCAACATTGACTAAAACTGCAAATTTACGCTCAATTCAAAAGTCGGCCTCCGATTTGAAGGCTTGAAACAAATGCCACCAATGGCATCATAAATGCTAGTATCATTTTTTTGTATTTGTGACAAAATCTTTGATTGTTTGTGGTTATTCACAACAAAAAAAATTGATGAATTTTTGCTAAGAACTTTTGGTTACATGTTGCAAACACTCCCAATTCAAATTTCATAACTCGGGGTATTCTAATCATATTTTAAAGCGGTATGAAGTGAAAGATTGTTGGGCTTTGCAATTCAATTGGTAACTATTTTATTTACGTTATAGGTTATGGTGATTTTGTCTATGACATAGTTATCATTATTTTACACTTTGTAATCATTGTAGATCAATCATCATATCATTGATCCAATGATTAATAAGAACAAACTAAATATAATTTTTATCATGAAAAAGACATCATAAAAAACTTCCTCTATATGATTATCAGTTAATCCTCTTGTGAGGTAAAAATGACAGTTAATTAATAATATAAAATAATAGTATTCTTATAGCAAACCTTAACATACTCAGTGAGCCTTCTTAGTTCGTGCTTTTGCATAGTATATTGTTTACCTGGACATGTGCTGGGCTGGGTCGGTTCGGTTTCAATCGAGCCTAACAAAAAAATTAATGACCCGAACTCGATCCAACCTATATAAAATTTTGATGGGTTTGGGTCGGGCTCTTTATAGATAGCTAAAATTCAAGCCCGATCCACGAACTTACAAACTTGTAAAAATATTTTACTTTTTATATTTAATAAATAATTATATCTATATTTTGTAAAGTATTAAATCAAAATTAACATTTATATTTTTTAAAAAAACTAAAGTAAACCAAAATATAAATGTGTTACATCAAAATTATATGGAAATGAATTGAAATTTATATTTATTTGATATACAATTCTATGATTTTAAGCCGTGCTTGAGTTTAAATATAAAATTTAAACCCGTCTCATATATTAATCAGGCTACAACGAGTTCGGACCGAATCGGGTCTTTATCTTATTTTTCTTGTCCAAACCCAACCCATATATGTCAAACATGGACAAGATTTGCGGACTAACATGCCTATGCCCCGGTCTAGTATATTGCCAACTAATTGTTTAAAGGTAAGTTATGTAAAATTGCAATCCAATATATAGTGCTATAAATGAGCCAAGTTGTTCTTGAACAGCTCGGTATTCGGCTCGATGAAAGTTCGACTCGATTTATAAATGAACAGTTTGTGAACCTGATTTTATTGCTAGAATTATAAACGAACTGAACATGAACAAGCTAAAGTTGGGCTCGTTAACTCATGAACAAACTCGATTAGAGGTTCGTGAATGAATTTATGAAATGACTCGATAAATGTTTGTGAACTAACTCGATTATTATTGATACATAATCAAAACAAGATTTTATAGAACTTGAAACAAAGTATTCCTATATAAAAGTAAACTAGTAAAGCAAAAATAAGTTTATGTCCTACTTTAAATTAATAATTGAATTGATAATGTTGTCCGGGAACAAAATAAACTAGTTCATTCAAAAAAATTAACGAACCGTTCACGAACAAAATAAATGTGTTGTTAGTGAACAGTTCGCGAACAAAGATTTGCTTAAATAAAAAAACACAAACAGAATTTTGAGCTTGAATTCAAATTCGGCTTGACTCGCATTCATTTAAAAATTAAACAAACGAATATAAACATGTCAAAACTCTGCTCGGACAGCCCTACCAATATAAGAAAAACCACTATTTAACATCTCAATCAAATGGCATGCAATGGGAGGCCATTGTTTCAATGCCAGAAATTTCATGTTATTCATAAAAAATCCAACAAACCACATTTCATCCTACAGCTAATTATAATAGTTTCGAACATTTGACACCAACAATTATATTTTTTCCGTTACATAACATTTTCCGAAGAAGATATAAAATAAATAGTAAGTAACCAATCATTTTCTAAAATGAACATGTTTTCATATTGTCGTCCAGCATCTTGCTATTGTATACCTAGTGAAATTTATTGGATATGAAAGCTCGAATTTTTGAAAAAATAAAGGATAATAGCAAATTCACAACTATAACAATAAAAAAAGTGTTATGAACTTGTAGGTCTAGCGTCATGGCATTGCAAACAATTTGTAACTCCGTGCAGGGGAGTAACATATGAGAAGAACCTGTTTGATGAAATGCCTGAAAGGAGTCTTTTCTTCTTACTTGATTCAAAATACTAGAATAGTACAAGTTTCTGTTTAGCATGCACACCAAATAATGCTTTATCACAAATCAAAACTTGCTTCATAGCTCCCAAGCACGCAAATTCCTGCCAATTTTTAGCAAGACATGAGCACCAACACAACAAAAGCGCACAATTAAAGAATGAGAAAGAACTTCACGGCGGTAGATTTCATTTCATTAAGTAATCATAATATTTTAAAAAGCCAAAAAAACTAACCTAATCTAAACCACCATTAATTCATAAAACTAGCCGAGTCAAATATGTCTATCCAGGCCATCTCCAACCCTGCACTTCATATTTTCACTTCAAACTCTATAATTTGAAGTCGTTACAGTATTTATTCTCCAACCATTCACTTCATATTTTCACTTCAAAACATAATATTATTATTTTATTTCTTTCTACCTAAATTTTTATTATTAATATATTCCCTTAACTTTATCATCAATTTTATAAATATTTTCTATAAATCATATTTTATTGTGTTTATGTTTAATTGTTAGTCCTAATGTAATGTTAATTTTAGTTGTAATATGTAATTGTGTTTATGTTTAAATGTTAATCCTAAATGTAATGTTAAATTTTATGTCATGGTTTAATGAGTAAACAAATTATTTTATGATATTACTTATAATTTATTTTTATTAATTACTTAATGTATATTTTAGACACCATAAAATAATGCACTTATAATTTAGTCACAATTAAATTTAAATTAAATAATCCACATCACCACAATTTTACATTAATCAAAATTATAAAAAAATAATATTAAAAATATGTACTACAATTATTACATACAAATAAATACATATACAACTTAAACTTAACAAAAAAAGAACAATAATCATCTAAATAAAAGAAAAGAAAAAATAAAAAAAAATACATTATTTTAATTTTTAGAGTTGTTACGAAGTTGTACCATAGCAACTCTAAATTTTAAAAAGGAATATAAAGTATCATTGACACTTCATATTTTATCCAACCTCACTTTTTGAATTGAGGTTGGAGACGGTCTCAGTAATCGAATTCAGAACCCTCGGAGTCGGCACGGCGTCTAAGTTGATAGGATCCAAACGCAAGTCCACGCCAAGAAGGAAAGAAACATGAGCATCAACTCAAGCTTGTAAAATCTTTTTTTTTTGAAAAACAAGCTTGTAAAATCTGAGCTTGACAAAGATAATCAGCATCCCAACGGATCATGCGTATTTCCTTCCTCATTCTAACTCCCCCGTAGCCCAAACACTCCTCTACTATTCTCTCCACCGAAGCCCTAACCAGACTACGATCTCCATATCCAACCGCCGCACAGCTCCTCACATCCAAAAGCTCACCAACTTCCAGCCTGTGCCGCGACGCCATCGGCCGCCGCGCGTCCCCGCCGTTCCAAAGCCTGACGAAATGATTGTTACCGAGGAGGAATTCCCGGAGATTCCGCGGAATGTTTCTGGCTAATTACAGCTGGAATATCAGACAATGGTTGTACGTGCAGAGTTGAATAGTGTGTGCCGGAGCGTAGCCGGAGTACGACGGCTTCCATTGCACGCCGACGCCGATGACCTGAAGGGGGTACTCTCGAAGGAGTGAGATGGCGAAGTTCACCCTTTTTTAACACGACATAAGGGGAGGATGTGACCGTTACGGCGACCGGATCGCCGAAGAAGTTAACGGTGTATAATCTTTGGTCCCGGCGATAAGCTTAGACTTGGATGGAAATCGCCATTGTTTGGAAGAGAGAGAAATAATTTTACTTCCTAGTTCCTATATAAGGAAAAACATTTATAAGTAACAGATATTTGTATTGTAATTATGCTGCACATATTGGTGTAGAACTGATCCGGCGGCTACAGTATTGCTGTAAAGTTGTATAGATTAAAAGTTATGAGTAATTCTTATACCTCTAAAATTGATTTATACTCCTTACATGTCATTTTAATCGTGTTTACTTTTTTTTTTTTATCTCTTTCCATTTTAATTGTAACTGTCATTTATTTATTTTTTCCCTTTTTCTTCCATTTCACCCATTATTAATAACAATCAAGTTCTTTCCCTATATTTATTTCATCCCTCTTCAATTCTATACATCTTTATAACAATGAATTTATCTTTATATTTAAGTAATTAAAGATGGAATAAAATTCT
>CATIWQ010083588.1:0-14438 GCA_949673415.1 Euphorbia schlechtendalii | reverse complement strand
ATGTATGTTGGTCAATTTTATTAGTGAAAATGACCGCATGGAAAATAATGAGGTCTGTTATCCGGGAATATGTTTTAATTCCCTTCGTTGGGGTATTCTAATACAGAAGTTAAAAAGAAATAAAAGAAGAAGAAGGAGAATTACAACATTATATACAGTAAAATAAAATAATTCCTAGGTCAAAAATAAAAATTAAAAAGGAAAGAAGATGAACATGGGATTTGCAGTTCTAAGAACTCAGAGGCTTTACCCTTTTGGCGTGAATCCACTTCGGCGTGTCCTTTAGATCCCCGGGAGCGTTCCTCGTTCGTTTTTTGTAGTTTAGGTGAAAAGGTTGATGTAAAATGTCCAAAAATCTCCGTTTAATTCTTGGATTTTTAATGTAACTTAATTGAAAAAAAGATTGTTTTGTTGTAAAATAAAGTGTTTATTTATCCAAAAGATAATCAGACTCGGGTTCTAAATTGGTTTTAGACCCGAGAATATCTGAGGATTTAAGAAGAAAAGATGAAAATTTTGATTTCAAAGATGAAGAAATTTGGGATCCGAAAGTGTTTCTTAATCCGATAAAAAAGTTAGAATAAAGTAATAAAAAAAAGGTTTTTAATTTTTATTCTGAAAGAGAGGATTTTTCTCTCTAAATTTTCCGTCCCTCTGTACTGAAAAAGACCCGACTATTTATAGATGAAAAAGTCCCGAAAAAAATCCAAAACGAAGAGCCTCGCACGCTAGGGGTCTCGCGTGCGAGACTCCCTCGCGAGGGCTCGCGGGTCGCCTCCCGTGAGGCTCCCTCGCAAGGGCCGCGAGGAACCCTCGCGGGAATCCCCTCGAGGGTTGCCTAGGACCCTCGTGGGGAGGCCCCGCGAGGGTCGCTAGGGACCCTCGCGGGAATCCCCGCGAGGGTTGCCTAGGTCCCTCGCGGGGGGGCCCTGCGAGGGTAGCTAGGGACCCTCACGGGTATCCCTGCGAGGGTCGCCTAGGACCTTCGCGGGGAGGCCCCGCGAGGGTCGCTAAAGACCCTCGCGGGAATCCCCGCGAGGGTCGCCTAGGACCCTCGCGGGCAAGCCTCGCGAGGGTTCCACACCACCTTCGCGGGGAGTGCTGGCTGCCTTGCGCAGCTTTGCACGAGGCTGCCATTCGCGAGGCTGCCTTCGCGTGGGATTTTTTTTTTTTTAGTTAAATAATTTAAAACGTCCGAGGAGGATTCCCATATGAAGATCGTCGGATGGTCGAAAATCGTGTGATTCGAGGATAAATTTCCTGAAAAGCCATCATCATTGAACGCGCGAGCTGGTACAAAATCCCTTGCTCACAACGGGGATACGCACTCTGAGTGCTTGGTGGTCTCGGATACGGAGGGACGTGGATTTGGAGGCGGCCATCTGGGCCACCGGTTTTGGGGGTATCTCGACCTTGCTCCCCAGCCAAATGCCTCATTTATTACACGCTGCTATGGCTACCGTGGTGGAGAGGTTGTCTGAGATGACACATACCTTTCATCTACCAGCCAAGGAGTTGACCATGACTCCTTCTGATGTTGTGGCTATGACGGGCCTGAGCTGGGATGGGTCGACTATTCACTTTGATGTCTTCCTTGATCAGCTTCCTACCCTGACTCTAGTGGCGAGCAGGGTAGAGGAGTTATTTAGAGTATTTCCCCGTGCCAGGAAGTTGGCGTATGGTGACCTCTACAACTACTGGAAGCAGATTCGGCCGGTTCCAGAGGAGCTTTGCCCTCAAGCAGTGAGGGCTTTCGTTATCAGCCTCCTTTCCATCATCTTTTTTCCTGTATCATCCAGCAAGATCAATTATAGATTGATATCGGCAGTTGAGGATGTAGCAAACATCCTGAGCTGGAATTGGCCTCGAGCCATACTCGGCCAAATGTACTATGGCTTGGATTATGCCGTGAGGGCGCATAATAAAACCTCAAGCTCATTCACCTCCTCCTTCAGGTACATGTTTATTCTTCTTTACGAGTTGCTTCTTTGGCAGCTTTGGTCCTTGCGCTGACATGACTTGCTATATTTATTTTGTAAATCTGGGCTTTCGAGTATTAGATACTTCCTCCTCCTATCTTTGAGGGTGTTCTGGAGCCAGGGGTTTCTTTCCTAGCCCGATGGTACCATCAGGTCAGTGGTCTGCGTAAATGGTGGATCGGCTACAGCTAGTGCATTCGCCATCTCGCCCAGGATCAGGTATTCCCCCTTTTTACCTTAGAACTGTATTCATTACCCTAATCTCTTGATGTGAATTCATGATTGATTTGCGATATTTTCTACGCTCGTTTTTATGCAAATCGTGGAGGATCCTTGGGAGGGTGTGCCCAACAGAGAGGATGTTGTGATAGCGAGGAAGGATGTGGACGACTGCCTCCTTGTTCTAGAGAGCCCGCGATCCTTCTAGTGGTTTTTCAAGGCGCGGATCTGGATTTGGAGGATCTCCCCCGTTTTCTGCCTACCAATGCCTCCTCATCCTCCAATGGGCGTGTTCAGGCCTCATCTGACGATCACGACCATGGTCAACCGTATGGAGTTCTTTAAGGGGAACGGCGCGGTAGTCGAGTGCATTGCGGGCAAATATCAGGCCCATATGAGTTTGCTCCTACCACCCTGTCCTCGATTGTGGCAGGATGACTCCGAGCTATAGCATAGTCACGTGTTTTTTTGTTGGCGCTAGGTGTTCCTCGTGTTGGAGCGCCATGCTCGACCTTCTACGGAGGTTAGAGTATAGTAGCTGGGAGACTAGCAGGCCCAGTCGGAGGGACTGGTGAGGGACCAAGGGGAGCACATCCGCAAGATGGGGAGAGATCTCTCTTGAGGCAAGGGCAAGGGCAAGGGCAAGAGCAGAGGGTGGAACGTGACCGGGGTTGGGAGTGCAGACTCTGGGGAGCAGGCCTTTGCCAGGCAATTGAGGAGGATGAAGATAGCCAGTACCAGAGGAGAGGTGTCTGGAGGATCTATTTTTCATCTCGAGGCTCCTGAGGATGACATCGATCATGCGAGCCGGATCTAGGAGTCTCTCAGCAAAGAAGAGGAGGAGTCAGACGACTCCGCTGGTAGTGACTAGGCTAAATTCTATGAGTGGCTGCCTTTTAGCATAGCTTTTTTATGCATTTTTATTTTCTTCACCTCTGATACATTGGGGTTTGTAAATTTCACCATGTTCGTTAAATCAGATCAATGAACGTTTCTATTCTTCTGTATATCTACGTTATTTGAATTATGCTTTATTGATCTTAAAACTTGCATTACTTACTTACGTGATACTTACCATTGACATGCACATATATTTAAATGGACATATTCATAATATTTTAGCACAAATGACGTTTTCATTAATGAAATCATTCGAGGTATAAAAGATTTAACTCCTATCATTAATCAGCCCGTACGGGTTTTCTAATTAATGAGCTCACTATATTTTCTCTCACTATCCTAATTTTTGCCTAAATCGCCCTTTCAGGTTTTCAATTTAGCGGACTATTTTGCAAAAAGTGGCCTAAATTTTGCCGAACCAACAGAGTGCTGGCCGACGGGATGTGTGTATTTTATGTCTTATACGTGGTAGCTCTTGAGCCTATCTTGGTTGATCAGGTTAACAAACTCATTGTCATCCATGTCCATAATCTTCACTGCTCCTTTGTCCAGAACTCTCTTTACTACGAATGGCCCTTCCCAATTTGCCCAGAACTTTCCTTTGACATCTACGTTCGAAGGCCTTAGCTATTTTAGGACTAAATCTCCTACCTTTAATGGTTGCTTCTGATGTTTGACCCGGTTGTTATATGCCCTAGCCATCCTTTGCTGGTACATTTGAGAATGATCCAAATCTTTCAAGCGATGCTCATCTATCATGTTGAGTTGCTCGAACCTGGCCCTCACCCAATCTGACTCTTCCAACTTTGCTTCCAATGCTACTCTGAGAGATCCTACCTCTAACTCCACTAGTAAAACTGCCTCCATACTGTAGATTAAAGAGAAGGGTGTCTGATCTGTCAAGGACTTGATACTTGTTCGGTATCCCTAGACTTCCAAGGGGAGTTTGTCTGCCCAGTCTCTATAGGTGACTACCATCTTGCTTAGGATCTTCTTGATTGACTTGTTGGTCGCTTCTATTACCCGTTGGCTTGAGGCCTATAAGGGGAGGAATAATGATGTTCCATGCCATACTTCTTTATTAGTTCCACCATCGCTCCTTGAAACTAAACTCCGTTGTCCGATACAATATGGTGAGGCATCCCATAGCGTGCGAATATGTGTTTTTCTATGAACTTAGCCATTTTCTTGGCGATTATGTTGGTATAAGATTCAACTTCTACCCACTTCGAGAAGTAGTCAACTACCACCATGATGAACCTCTATCTGTTGGTAGAGGAGGTTCGGATTTCTCTAATTATATCTATCCCCCATACCGAGAACGACCAAGGAGTAGACAAGTGATGAAGCTCTGCGGGAGGTGGATGGCTGATATCCCCATAGATCTAACAGGCATGACACTTCTTTACCTCGTCAACGCAGTCCGCCACCATGGTTTTCCATAAATAACCTTGTCGTTGGATTTTCTTGGCCAGTGCAACACCATTCATGTTGGAGCTACAGTCTCCTACGTGTATTCGTCTAGTCACCAAGAGGGCTTCCTTCTCTGTAAGGCAACATAGTAGCAAGCCTTCACTAGTCCATTTGAATAAGTCGTCATCGATCAAGAAGAACTAGACAGCCAATCATCGAAGAGAAGTGCGTTCGGAATCTGTTGCTTCTTCTGGGTATCGGCCATTCTTCAAGAAATCAATAATGTCTAAGTACAAGTAACCTGCTGCTGAGTCATCTTCCACTGCGACCATCCTACAATAATTGGGCTTTTTCGCGGATTGCATTCCAACTAGCTTGATTGGTTGGGCTTGGGGTTCCTTCCTCATGGATGCCAAGGTGGAAAGGGAATAGACCATTTGAGGTACATGGTGGAAGATACACTCATCGAATCTGGAAGCGATGCCCCAGACGGCCTCCAAGTATGGCTTCAAAGATTCTTCCCATATTTCCTAGTCTCCGGTGACATGGTTGATGACCAATGTCTAGTCCCCTATGATAGAAACTCTCCTCGCCTTAACCTTTCATAGCATTTCAAGCCCGAACAAGCGTGCCTCTTATTCAGTCCTGTTGTTGGTGTTATGGAACTCGAGTCATTTAGATAATGGTATGACCTCATTGTGTGGGGTTATTAGTACCACTCCTAGGCCTACCCCATTCCGGTTCATCGCACCATCGAAGTACATTATCCACCTTTGTTGTAATTCTTCCACCATAGTCAACTGTTCATTGGGGAATTCAAGGTCTTCGAGGCATCTAAAGCTTGGAAATAATGGCACAACTTCTTGGTGAGCCATACCATGGCTGCGCAGGTCTTCTCTATCAACATGTACAGACTCATGTTCTAGCAACTTCTTACTCAGATAGTATACAGCATGTTCCTATCGGTCCTCATGCTCTTATACCAACATTGCTCCCACTGAAGATTCTTCGATAGCTAAGTAGAGGATCAAGGGTTTCCCTGGAACTGGAGGTTTCAATACCAGTGGACTGACTAAGTACTGCTTGATCTTGTCAAATGCAACCTGACATTGTTCGTTCCATACAATCAGCTGTTGCTTCCTTAGTAACTTGAAGATAGGTTCATAGATGATAGTGAGTAGAGCGATGAATCTACTAACATATTGGAGGGATCCTAGAAAAGATCTAACTTCCTTCTCCATTCTAGGAATCGGCATGCTTCTAATGGCGTTGCACTTATCCAGATCCATCTCAATTCCCCGTTGGTTGACAACGTGGCCAAGAAGCTTCCCCGACATCACTCTAAACACGCATTTTTTAGGATTTAGGCGAAGATAGTACTTTTTTATTCGAGTTAGGAACCTGTCTAATACCATGGGATGTGCTTCCCAAGTGTTCAACTTCACTAACATGTTATCCATGTAGACCTCAACCTCCTTATGTATCAGATCATGCAATAGGGCGGTAGTGGCTCTTTGGTAAGTTGCCCCAGCATTCTTGAACCCAAAAATCACCACCTTATAGCAGAAAACTCCCCATTCTCTAATAAAGGCAGTCTTGATCTTGTCTTCTATGGCTATAAGGATTTGATTATATCTCAAGAAACTGTCCATGAAGGAGTACATAGCAGCCCTTACTACACTATCCACCATGATGTCAATGTGAGGCAATAGAAAATCATCCTTCGGCGAAGCCCTATTCAAGTCTCAGAAGTCTACACATACTCGAACCTTCCCATCTTTCTTGGCTGCCGGGATGATGTTGGCCAGCCATGTCAGATATTCGACCACTTCCAAGAATTTAGCCTCGATCTACTTGGCTACCTCTACTTTGACTTTCTCCTCCCACTCAGGTCATAGTCTTCGTAGCTTTTGCTTTACTAGCATGAACTACAGGTCAGTGGGGATTCGATGTTCCGTGATTTCCCTGTCAACTCCTGGCATGTCTTCATAAGATTAAGCGAAAGCTACCACATTGAGTACCCAAGTTATTTCTTCCTTTTCCTCAAGAGTCAAATCTTTAGAAATAGTCACCATTTTTGGTGATTCATTTGTACCTAGGTTGATTTCATGTAATGATGCATCATGTATGCTAAAAATGTTATGCGTATGTTCAGGAAAAATGTATGTTACCGTCTAGCCAAACATCATGCAAGTAAGCAAATTTTGGATTCATTGAATTAAATGCTGCATAGGCTGAGTTGTTTACATCATAGATGTTTGATATGTCAAAGATTACATCATTTGTTTCCTCCTTCACAGGCTGAGGGGCTTCTTCGGTAATGAGTGTCTTGGGGACATCACCGTGGCCTTGGGTGAACTGTAGAGCAGGAGCCGAGTCTTTTATCTTCGTGGGTTGGAGCTTCATCCATTGCATCTCCTCAATGGCTGTCCTCATTACCGCTGTTAGGGAGCCGCTGTTAGAACTTTCACCTTTGAGCTATTTAGTCTTTATGAACACCGATATAACTTTGGTGATGGCCTCCAGTGCCTCTCTGATATCCTCCTAGTTAAGTTTCGGTTTAGGTTCAGGCTCGTCTTCCTGGTACACCTTAGCTTTGCCCTTGTCTTCAGCTGAGCTCATTGCTGGAATCGGGGAATTTGGTTGGATGATTTGAGCAACCAACTCACCGCTAGTAGCTGGGATGATAAGGTGATCATTCTCAAAGTAAAACACGTCATTGAAGATCTCAAAGCCAGGGATTTCTTTACCACTAATGATTAAGGGTTCAACACCACCCTTATATTGCTCCTTCCCCTCTATTTTGCATACACTCACCATGTTATAGAAGAGAGGCTTCTTATGCTTGTAAATCTTTCTCTGAAGAGTGAAGCAAAGGCCAAATTTTGGTACCAACGAGATGGGATTGACAGCTTTGATCGTGCCCTGGTGGTACTTCCCAAGGCCTTTGTCAGATACATATCCCTAGCGTTTCGTGATCTTCTTTAGCCCTTGGGAGAATTGACGATATCCAAACAGGATCCACCCTTTCCTTCATTCTTCGGTTAACGTGGCGATCCTAAGTCCATGAAATTCCTCCTGGGTAAAGGCTACCGCCGCCATGATAGACTCCTGGTCAGCCTAAATGGTCACCAACTTTACTCGATGTATCAGCTTGATCTTCTGATGGAGTGTTGACGGAACGGCCCCCAGAGTGTGTATCCAAGGTCTCCCCAAGAGCAAAGAGTACGAGACCGGTATGTCAAGTACAGTGAACTTGAATTCTACAGCCACGCCGCTTACCACCACCTCTACAATAAAGGTACCCACTACTCCCCTTCTAGAGTCATCATAAGCACAGATCACTATATCGGACCTCTCTAGCATACCTTCATTCATCACTAGATGTGGGAGGACTTTCAAAGGGCACAAGTTCAGGGTGGAGCCATCTTCAACCATGAAACATGGGATACACCTATCCAGAATGTTTACCCAGATGAAAAGTGCTTGGTTATGGTTCTTGTTTTTAGAGGGTAGGTCTGAGTCATCGAAGGAGATGGTGGGAAATTTCTTAACCGGAATGCCCTCTCCGATTGTAGCACACATCTCTATGACAGACGTGGTTAAAGTTGTGTCCATCTCCATTAATTTTTGAAGTAACCCCTTCTGGTGAGCCACCGAGAAGCGCAATAGTTGCCCAATGCTGTATTTGGTCTGGGATCCCTTTTGTTGGTGCACTAAGGGGTCAATGTCTAGGTAGTCTTCCTCTACGATGAGAGGGATTGGTGGTTCAATGGAGTCCCTAGAGAAATCTTCGGCTACCGAGTCCCGCAACTAGACTGGATTTTCCGACCTGATCACCTTGCTGCTGCGGGTGATTCCCAAAATCCCATTCTCAATAACTCGAGTTTCCATGGGTGTATGCTAAGGATATTGGGCCTCATCCCAGTCTCGCTTGGGCTTCCGGAGTTGGTATTCATCCAAGTTAATTGGCTCAGCTTCGTGCATAATGGTCTCTTCTCCTACCGAATCAGTTATGCTTTACTTGCTTTTCCTCCTAGATCGGAGCACATAAGAGTCCAAGTTTATTGGACCCTTACACTAGCCTTGTTTCGCCTCGTATTCATCCTTCATATCCGTGGGAGGATCGAATAAGTTGAATGGTGCAGGAACTTCACCTGAGCTCTCAGTATTAGACCCCATGGTACATATTACAGGGTTAGATTGCGAGATCATCTTGAAAATCTGGCAGATAGGTATCCCCATTCCCACCATAAGGACTTCATCTCCATCCTCGCAGAATATCTGATCCAACTTGTGGCCTCTACGAAGCAGCTCTTCAAAGGTCGGGAAGCGGTGAGTAGTGAGGTGGTTTCGGTATTCTGGACGGGCTCCCTTGATCATCAATCTTACTAAGATTGCTTCAGAAGGCTTTTGTTCACCACTTTTCTACTGATAAGTTTAATAGTTTGTTCACAATATTCGACTATATATCAATGGTGCCAAAAACTTGTTCACGAAAAATATAGGTGTTGTTAGTACCTCTTATCAAATAGAAAAATGATGATAACTGCAAGGATACAGTTGTGATGTAGTTTTAAAAGATATCAATCCCACAAGGAAGGGCTATCTCTAAAGATCAACAAGGAAGATAAAATAAGGAAAATAAAATATAATAAGGTAAAGTTTTAGGAAAGAAGGGTTAGAATGAAAAATGAGGAAATATAGGTATGAAAGATTAGAGAATCTAAATTATAGATTTTCCCTACGACATAAGTATAACCGAGAAAGAATGCAAGTTCAACAAAGATGTTACGATTCACTAAACTAATCTAACAGGCTCGGTTCTAAATACTTAGATGTTCAATTATTTGCCGCAATGCAACACATGAAATGACTTTTCTAAATCTAGTATAAACCTGGACAACGTCAATACTATGCTTAGTATGGGTCACTCTCACATAGCCACATTTAGTAAGTTACCATTCCAAAAATGTTGGCTCACTAAATAGCGTTATATCAGAGATCCATTGATTATACACGATATTGTTAACCCCGAAATTACTCTTAAAATTAACTCCAATTCATATAACTTGATTAAAATAAATGACTTAACACGAAATATGCATTATGACACATAGATATATCATAAACTTCAAAATAGAAAGTATAAGCAGAAAGCAAAGAAAAGTTGTAAGGTATGCAAGTGAAAGCTAAAGTTGATCAAATTTTATCCACTCTTTAATGGGATTTATCAATTCCTGCAATTCCTGTGTCTGCTTTGAATTCGATCTCGGCCCGTAAAAACCTCCGCTAGGATGCTATTCTTTGCGAATATCGAACAAATGAATATTGAAGAACAAAAATTTTATTGATAAGTGATTTTTAAGTACACTTATATAACAATCTCTCAAGAATATAGAGAAATCTAGTGATTGAAACAAGGATTCGAATCACTTAAACAATTTCTGGCTAACACTTATGAACGTAGTGAACTCTCTATCTATACACACTATATCTCTCTATAATTACACTCTAATGTTCTCCTCTCTGGTGGTGCACGAAATTTGTATGATTTGGAGCCCTATTTATAGAGTTCGAAGGGTTACGTCTATCCAAACGAAGGGTTGTGTCCATTGGTGAATGATTGCATCTCTTCCTTGTCATTAGTTGAGAAGCTTTGATATGATCCACAATGGATAGGCACCTTTTCATGATTGGTTAACTTCTGATAGGTGTCTTATCATTGGTAGTTGATAGTGGTTAATGGCGGTTGATCATGCTTATCTGGCAGTTCGTAGTTAAAAAGATAAAACCCAAAAATCATCCAAGTCACGACCGTGATATGTATGTCGTGACCGTGAATCTTTATTTGGCAGACTTCTATTTCTAAAGTGTACAAGTCGTGACCGCGAATGATTGTCGCGACCATGAATTGAGTTTTTCTTCAGAATTCTTCTTACAACTTCACCGATCTTTGACAGCTTTGATCCTAAGTCAAATCTTTAAGTTCCATACATCTTTTTGCACCTTTTTCACTCTTTTTTCATAGAATTCCAATTTTGATCATTTTACTCCCAAGATTTACCTAGTATCTGCATTTGCATCATAAACAACTACATACCATGTGAAATCTTTTATATGAAGTATAAAAATGACTTAATTTATAGTCTTTAAAGTGTAATATTAATATAATATTAAGTGTAATCATGCACTTATCATCTACCATCCAAATCTTATAATATATTTTATTTCTTTTGTTCTGTAACTTTAGTTGGTCCTTAGAACCGAATTCCTTCCCTGTGGGATCCATATCTTTTAAAACTACATCACAATTGTATACTTGTAGTTATCATCATTTTTCTAATTGATAAGCGATACTGACAACACCTGTTCATATTAAGAACTTTTATCTTATCAGTAGAAAAGTGGGGAACAAGTTTTTGGCACCGTTATCGTGGATAAGCCTTTCAAAATGAGTATAGCTAAAATCTTGCGAACAATGAGCAGGCCTTTTCCAAGCTAAGATACATAAGCAGAAGATCAGACCATACATGTAAGATACGTGATGTGGTTCATGATGTAAAAAATGCATGAGATGATAATGTTATGGTTGCATTTAAAAGGGGTTACCACACCTTGATGTGAAATAAACAATGTGTTTTTTAATCCATTTGAAACAAAAGGGTTAGTCATTAGATAAAATGAAAGAAGGTGAAAATTAAAATCCAGCCTCTAGGGTTGGATTTGAGATCTATACGATCTTTGTGTGACATTAAACCATGAGTCATGCGGTAATAGGTCAATAGTTTTAGATTCTGTACTATGACTAGATCTCATGGAATGAGGAAGTCAAAATTATTTCAGGTAAGTAATGTGACATACCCTGATGAAGTCGAATAAAGTTTAAATAAGATGAAAATAACTGCTGTATGAATGATTTGGTTATTTTTCCCAATTAGGATGGAGTTTCGGATACCGGTGTGATCATCAGTTTTTGAAGGTATGTGGTGATGCATGAATCATTTCCCTGTGTGGGCAAATGGTTCGGGAATTAAGCGTATACCCTTGAAGATTTGGTAAGGTAAGGTTTTGGAAATAAGTTTGCCCCGTGTAGGCTTAGGTTCAGATGTCAGCAGGGACATCTTTGGGTACGTATTTTCCCAGTTTGGGCTATGAGTCTAATGTCAAGTGGACATCTTAAAGGTAATGTGTGGGATATGTTATTTCCCCTTTGTGGGCTAAGTGTCGGATATCAAGTGGACATCGCGTAAAAATATGTGTATAATGATACGTTTGTCCTGTACAAGATAAGGGTTTGATTTCGAGTGTACATCTCGCAAAAATGAGGGTCTATTTGCCCTATACGGGCCAAGAGTTGGATGTCAAGTGGACATCTCACTGAAAGAGGGGTAAATGATGTTCCATGACTCTAATTGGTTCATATTGTCCTAGGGTGACATGATCTTGAGTGTCATCTAATCTTAAGTGTATGTGACACCGATTTGGTATCATGATGATGAGAACATGATATGTCCATTTTATACCTTCTTAATGAGTGTGTGCATACAAGTGTTTACTTTAAGATTCATGGTTAGCATGGCTCATTTGTACAATGCATGATGAATCAAAAGTAGTAAACACGTAGCATATAGCATGCAACATCTAACTTCCAACCAAACAACTCTGGCACGTAGGGTTTTTGGCTAGTCTCTATCCTAAGTTTGGTTCATCTTAGTACCACAAAGATACTAAGGAATGCACCTGTAAGAAAAATATAGCGCATGATCATTTGTTGGGTAACACCCTTGGGAAAATGCCTACGGCTTATTTACATGAGGTTTGTTTTTGGGTTGTTGATGTAAAAGGTTCTTGTTTCACTAAAATACACTCCAAGCCTCTCCCTAAATGGGTTCTAACGAGGGAGGTACGTGCAATAAGGCAACAAGTGATCCACCAGCTCAAGTACTAATATTTTCTTAGGGAGGCAGATTAGTACGAGAGAAAGATTCGTCGTAATAGGGCACCTTAGACTTATGGGCTAATCCCCTCTATTGCAATGTGAAACTATGAATATGTCATAATTAGGAAAATACAAAATAATGTGATCAACAATTTTAGGCACTTATCCAAAATCTAAAACCTTTGAAAAAATGTTCAAGAAAAATCAACAGTAGAGTCGCTACTGTGAGCGGACGACACAGATGCGATGGGTCGAGAGCGTGTTGAGATGAGAGGTGCAGTCCACCGGGTTGTTTTTGTGAATATAAAATATCGGGTAAAAGACTTGAAAAGTTTGAAAGAGAAAGCGAAAATGATTTAGATCGGTGATAACCCGAATCCGTTATCTCATAGTGTAGAGATGCTACCTGGATTAGCTCTTCCAGGAATTAAAGTCTTGTGAGGCTTAACCTCCAAGGGACGGCCTGCCAAGACAAAGAGATTCGGATTCGGGATAAGTTGCTTACTTCTTGTTGGACTTCATTAAATTACATCTACAAAAAAACATATTTTTTAATTGTGCATATTCGAACTTATGTCACTTTCGTGTTTATGATATGGTTTATTGCACATACGGAAAGAAACAAATACATACATATTGCAACAAATAAATGCGAAAAAATAAATTAATAAATTACAAAACCTCAAGGGATGCAACCACTCACCTAATCTATTAATTACATTTCCTTAAAAACATTTGCAAGACCCAAAGAAAAATAAAATTCTAGGAATACATCTAACTTAATCTACCTACATCCACAAAGGTTAGCATATGAGATATAGCACGACATGAATATTTACATGTATGCTCAATTTAATTTTGGTGAGGCCCATGTGGCCTAATTAAAATATCGGTGATTAAAATTATTTTTTTAGAAAAACAATTCATTTTACTTACAAATATATTGCTCATTTTTATTTAATGAAAATGATCACATGGCAAATAGTGAGGTCTGTTATCCGGGAATAATTTTAATTCCCTTCATGGGGTTATTCTAACATGTATTTAATTACAAATTCCCGCAAGTAAATACATTAAAAGAATAGGTAAAGACATGACAGGTTACATAATAAATAACAAGTTAATAAGTAAATAAAATAATAAAATAATAAAATAAAAAATGAATAAAATAAATCCTAGGTCAATGACAAAAACCGAGTTCGTCTCAGAATTTAGGAGAAAAGAAAAATCAATATCATAATATAAAACACAGGAAAAAAGTAGCTCTAGGAACTTAGAGGCTTACCCTTTTATTACGAATCCACGTCGACAAATCCCCTGTATTTCCACGAGTGCTTCTCATTCTTTTTTGTTTTGATTTTTGTGAGAAAATATGTTACTTTTATCCTATAAATAATCAAACTCAGACTCTAAATTTGTTTTAGGTTCGAGAATATCTCAAGATTTTTGAGAAAAATATGTGAAAGAAATTGATTTGAAAAATAATTAAATCCGGAATCCAAACTTGTTTTGGACCTGAAAGTAATCAAAGATTTTTTAAAGAAAGATGAAAAAGAGTTTAGAATTATTTCCTCAAGAAAATAATGTTTTCAATAAAAAATTCCCTTCGTTTTGTCGAGAGAAAAAATATTTTTTCTAAATTTTTTGGTCCATGTTATGCCATTAAATCCCCTATTTATACGGGAATAAAGCTGAAAAACGGGGTCCGCCAAAGTTTGGGCGGACAACATCTCGCCCAGACTTAAGGCGAGCTCGCCTAAATTTGGACGAGGCTTGCCCAAATTTGAGCAGGCTCGCCTTAATTTAGGTGAGCTATTGTCCACCCAAAATTGGGTGCATTATAGCTCGTCCACATTTTGGCGAGGCTGCCTCGCCCAAATATGGGAGAGATATTGTCCGCCTAAATTTGGGTGGACCCAGTGTAGTCCACAATCGATTTTTATTTTATTTATTTTTTGAAATAAGAAATTAACTTAGATTTATAT
>CATIWQ010083584.1:0-21901 GCA_949673415.1 Euphorbia schlechtendalii | reverse complement strand
TATATAAATGCATTTGATATCACATCACAGCACAAAGTTCATCTATAAGTAACCAAAACATATCCTTCAAAATTACCTGGTTGGCAGAGCTTTTCCAGCTGACAGATTAAAAGGATCTTGACTGAAGCTGGTTCTAAATCGAGCTAGAGAGAGTAGAGATCTAGAGAGTAGAGACCTGTGTTAAGAGTAAAACATAGGATTTCAATTAGGTTAAAAGCTCGAACAAACCGGCCACATACCTAGAAAAAAAGAAAGGGCAAAGAAAGTGGACAAACGAAGAAGCGACGGAGGCGATGGAGCGACGGGATGCGACGGACGTGGTGGAGTTATCGGAGATTATAGCAGTCAGAATGGTAGAGGTTAATGTATACGATGAAATTGGGGAATTATAAAAGGATATTACGGACAGTTCATACAAGAAGACCATCCATAATAAGTATTCCAGATGGTCCACACATAATGACCGTCCATAATACATTATTATATAATAACCGTTCGTAATACCTGTTTTTCATTGCGGACGGTTGGTTCAAAATAACTGTCTGCAATACTACAATACGTACAACAAAAGGCACATGTATTACGGACGGTTTCTTTTTAACAACCGTCTAGAATACTTTTATATGTATTCCAGACGGTTGTTACGTAACAACCATCTGTAATAACAACCTCCATTTTTTTAATGCTCAATGCAAATGGTTATTTGTAGAACCCTCTCAAAAAGTGCGACCCTATAAGCCCTTTTTCCACTAGTGGATGGTCCTTCCTAGTGAAGCCTCTAGGACCATAACACAAAGGGAGGTATCGAGCCTTCCCTAAGCATGGATCAGCAGTCAAGTGAAGCTTCTCCAATAGCCATACCTATGTAAATCCATTTGTTTAAACAAATAATGAAAATCATGAAAAAAAAGTGATAAGGAAAGAGAACTACCTCTAGTAAAGTAAAATGGTCTCCTGCTAAATCCAGATTCATCGAAGTAGCGTCTAAGTGGACCAGACTCTCAGCCAAGGTTAAAGCTGCATGAGAAAGGCTGGTGCAGAGTGGGTCAATGACCGACAGCAAGAGGAAAGGCACAATCGCTTCAACCCCACAAACAAACTCTACTAGTAGAAGTAGAGTCACCATCAAAGGCCAACCTAGATGACTGCTAGGTGTATTCTCACACCAGCTAAGGACAGCTTCAACCCGAAAGCTACCAACATCAAGGGGAGCTGACAAAAAGCCCCTGTTAGACTCTAGGTTCCATAAATCCTTCAGCTTATCTTCACCTCCAAATTGGAAAGAAGGAAAAGCGAAGGATAGTCTCACGGGGGATATTGACGTCGACTCCTTTGGAAAAGGGAGCCCCAGGATAGCATGAAACTCCTTAACCAAGGGGCAAAGCTCGAAGTCGGCGAAATGAAAAACATGAGTGGCGAGATCCCAAAACATCAAAGCAACACGAACGAAAGCCGTATTCACAAGCCTGGAAGCAGGGTATTGAAGACCACGCAGACCAAAGTGCTCAATCCTTCGCCAATCAGGTCCCCAGACGGTGTGGAGAAAGACCCTAAGGTGCTCATTATAGGTCGACATCAGAAACGAAAAGAGCTAAAGAAAATCCCTCAAGACCGGTGTTGCCTACAAATATTAACCGCATACATTAGCATTAACATTCATTCATACATATATGAAAAACATTCACAAATAAGCAAGCATATTCATAAAATAAAACACCACATGTGGCACTACAAATGGCCAAAATCCCCTTTTCTTTCATAAATCAGAAGTTTTTTTAAGATTCTACAAAGAGGAGCTATCTAAAAAGTCCAGTTCAAAAAAAAGGGGAGGAATCTAAAACTAAAGCTAAAAGGGAACTCCTAAGCATGCACCGCTTACTTGTTATCTCCACCCACCGGATCTCGAGGCAACATGGTGGATATCTCAAAACCCTTGACACCTGGTCTCCTTGGAGCACCATCCACTAAATTGGATACAGGAGGAGGCTGGGAGAGTTAAGAAAACCGGCATCCCATTTTGGAGAGAGGATCAGCCCAACATCTAAGCTATCAAGTAGGGAATCGAGGTCAAATGTAAGAGGTTGGTGAAAACCCGAGGTGGATGCTCGCGCTTCTGCTCGAGCCTGCTCTACTGTAGCATTCTGCTGCAGCAACTCTTGATACTAAGCCTGCAAACTCTGATGACTATCCTCCAAACTCTGGTATTGAGCCTCCAAACCCTAATAACGGACTCCCAGCTCCTAATGACTAACCTCAAGGCCACGATAACGAGCATCTAGACCCTGATGGCTAAGATCCAGTGACTGAAAGTGATCATCGAGCTCTCGATAGCGTCGCTCGAACTCCTCGCTCCTTGTCGCCATATCCTACAGCCATAAAACATATCACGAAAATCACATCCATGTACATAAAAACATGACATTTCATGCATTGCATATGATAGGTCGAGAAAAATGACCTACCTGTGTGATCCCATCCTGTGAAAACATCAGGTCCCTCAAGGAAAAAGAATGTTGGGCCAACCAATCTATCTCCTCACGTACGACCTGCAAAAGGAAAGGAGTGAGTAAACGAACATTGAGACATCTCCAAAGATCGCTGGTGATATAAAACTCACATGATTAGTGTCAAAAGGGTCATAGGCCAATGTGTGAAAGCTTAAGGGAAGAGGCACCTCCCGCGAGGTCCCCATGGAGCTCATCAAGGAGAATGTGGATCAAGGGGAATCGCGAGTCTCCCTTTGACAACTCCTAAGGAAGATGTGCTCGCCCCCTCGACCGTAGCATTCCTGTCAAAGGCTCGAACCCTCTTCTAGGTGAATTCCTACAAAGACAGACAAATAGTCAGAAATGGGATCAACATGGGTAAAACAATTAACACATTTCATACCTGGCATCCCACACCAGTGCCGCTAGCACCTGCACCGGAACCACCATCCACTCTCGAACCCCTAACACGAGCAGGAGGATGGTCTGCCTAGGCTTGAGTCAACGGGTGAAGCGGGAGCAGCCACTCCGGAATAAAGGCCTCTTAGTCACCATGCATCCCGGAAAGCCTCACGCCATGATCCTCAAAGAGCACCTCTCGCTCATCGGGATCAGTGACCACCAAGTGCGCCCAGAATAGTCCTATGGGTGGCGCAGGCGGAATGTGCCTCTCGGATACTAGCTTAGTCCGCTAGAACTGAATACGCTCACCAAGGTACCACTCACGGGTCCTGGTCTCCTCAAGGATAAAGTGGTTGTGATCCACGTCTCGCCGGATCTCCTTCTCCATATGATAGCTTAGAAGACCCCGCCATAGGTTGCGCTCCACTTGAAAAGAAAGAACGTTAAAGTCAAAATAAATCTAAAGATAAAAAGGTGATCATATCCATAGAAACGAGGTCCATCACCTGCTCAAGAGTCAACTTGCAAAGATGCTGATAGTATCTAGTAGAATCCAAAACATCCCCCTCAAAAGATGAACAGATCCGGGCCATAAACGGGGCATCCTCCGAAGTATCAGCAAACTGCGAGGCGGGAAGAAACTGATAAAAGAAGGACCATGCCTACAGAAATAAAGGGGTTAATTAAGATTAATCAATGAAAAAGACATACACAATTCACAAAATAAATAAACTATACCTGAAGAACCATAGGGCAGCAACGTAGCACTCATAAGCGGCCCTGAACAGCCAAGTCAAGGGCAAAATAAGTCTACACTAGGATCGCTCGTGGCCAGTTAAGGCCCCTAACTCCATCCAAGTCCACTACCGGCTTAATCAACCCATAGTTGATCTCGCTATTCGAGACCTAGAAAAATATGACACTCAACAAGGTAGCCAAGAATGACCAGACATACAGAGGAACCTCGGCCTCTGAAATACACTATCAACCCGTCTAATAGTCAAACAACACGCTATAACTCAATGCCCGGTCTCTGGGGTCAACACCGAGCAAGTCTCTGACGTGATAACAAGCAGTGGGAGCCTTGAAGAATGGCTCCAAAAAGGCATCAAACTGGATCACACTACTAGCCCATGGTAGACTAGTGATTGCCACGATATCAGAAGGAGTGTCGATAACCTCCTTGATCGAAAAATGGAAGGTGTACAAAATGTCGCACCACCTCTGAGTAAGCGCAACCAATGTCGCATACGGCAATAATGTAAGCCGTAAAGATCTAGCCAGAGGATAAAACCAGTGTCCTCGATGGCCTGAACAAGCTTGGGGTGAGAAGAGGCGTGACGATACCATGCCCAGATAGTGGTATATCCACCCGTGGGATGAAGCGTGGGGGACTGCAAACGAAATAAAATAAAACGCATTTTGTAATTAAACACAAAAACGGTGAGAAAAACACAAAAAATATTTTCTTTCAATAATTTTGATCCAAAACACGTTTGGATCCCTAACTTTATTATTTTCAAATCGTCCTACTTCTCACGTTTCTCAAAAAGATCCTCGAATATTCTCGGGTCTAAAACAAATTTAGAACCCGAGTTCTATTATCTTTTAGACCTATATTTTCTTCAAAGCTTTAATTATTTTCCAATCCTTTTCCATAAAAAAAAATCCGACGAGCCCCTGGTGCCGCGCTAGGCATCTCTGGCGAGGGACCCGAAGGACCCTCGCTAGAGACTCTTGCGAGGGTTTTCTAGGGGACCCTCGCTAGAAGGCCTGGCAAGGGTCCCTTCGGACCTTTGCCAGACGGTTTGGCAAGGGTCCTAAGACCCTCGCCGGAATGTTTGGAGAGGGTCAGACCCTTGTCAAATTTCCTTACTTCTGCCGGAAAAATTTCTGACGGACCTGATTTATCTTTTTTTTATATTTATTAATTTTTCTAGGATAAAATTATGCGACATGATTTAAGGATCGGTTCCAATCTAGTTCCTAAATAGGATAAATTGCACTAAAAACGATAAATAAGAATGTTATTAGTAAATACCTCGGTCCAGGAAAGGTGAGGCTGAGTTGGAAAATCAAGATCCAACATCTCTATAGGGGAAGTAATTATAAACCCCCCATAGTGTCGCTCGCTACCAAATCATATGCACCATCAATATCGATGGAAAATACACCAGGATCATCGGTAGGTTAAGGAATGAGGTTAGAGGTAAGATGGAGTGCCCTGCCAGCAACCTTTGATAGCATGATTTCTAGAGAGAGGGGAGACCGAGAGTGTTTTAAAGAGAGAGGAAGAATATGAAAAGTGAAAAAATAAAGGAAGGGGAGCCCTATTTATAAAGAAAATAAATGGGCCCCACTATATATTTATTATTTTCCAATGGGAGCCTCCTAACACTATGGAATGATGCACGGGATACCTCCTATGTTTAGGATTTTAATTTAGTGAGGCCCGTGTGGCCTAAAAAAATCAATCGCGATATTGTGTTTATTATTTAAATAAAAATGTCCATTTTTTTAGCACATTAGTTGCTCATTTTAATTAATGAAAATGTTTGCATGGAAAAAGGTGAAGTTTGTTATCCGTGAATATGTTTTATTCCCTTCCTGAGGGTGTTCTAACATACATCTCCTTTCAATAAAGAAAATGATGAAGAATTACAATAGTTGAAACAAAATAAAAATAATTAAAATCCTAGGTTCACAGATGAAATCAGAAGAAGAAATTAAACACTGAAAGCACAGGGATTGCAGTTATAGGAACTCAGAGGCTTACCCCTACGGAATGAATCCACTTCGAAGATATTTGATTGGCCGTTGAAAATCCTCCTCGTCCTTTCAGTTTCGATAAAAAAAAATTATGTTGGAAGTCTAAAAAAGTTTGTCTTGTTCTTGGAAATTAAAGTCGTTCTAAAGCTATATTTTTTTCTGATAATTTTTCGGGGATCCTGATAATTGAAAAAGACCCGACTATTTATTGGAAAATCATGAAAATTCCAAAAAAGGTAGGTTTTTTCGGTGAGGGGCCTCGCCGGAGAAAATCTTGGCGAGGCTCCTCGCCATGTCCTTGGCGAGGCATCGCCAAGGACATTGGCAAGGATTGCCTCACAAAACTCTTGGTGAGCCTTGCCTCGCTAAGTTTGGCGAGGCTCTCGCCAAAGAGGCTGGCCCGGGATTCAGTCCCCCTAGGTTTTCGTTTTCAAATTTTTTTTCATTTTCGTTGGCGAGGCAAGGCTTGCCAAGCTCTTGGCGATGTCTCGCCAAGATTTTTACGCCAATGTCCTTGGCGATGCCTCGCCAAGGACACGGCGAGGAGCCTCGCTAAGATTTTCTCTGACGAGGCCCCTCACCGGAGAAACCTACCTTTTTTGGATTTTTCAGGATTTTCCTATAAATAGTCGGGTCTTTTTCGATTATCAGGATCCCCGAAAAATTATCAGAAAAAAATATAGCTTTAGAACAACTTTAATTTCCGAGAACAAGACAAACTTTTTTGGACTTCCACCACAATCTTTTTTACTGAAACTTAAAGGACGAGGAGGATTTTCAACAGCCAATTAGATATCTTCGAAGTGGATTCTTTCCATAGGGGTAAGCCTCACAGTTCCTAGAACTGCAATCCCCGTGCTTTCAGTGTTTAATTTCTTCTTCTGATTTCATCTGTGAACCTAGGATTTTTATTATTTTTATTTTATTTCAACTGTTGTAATTCTTCTTCATCTTTTTCTTTATTAAAAGGAGATGTATGTTAGAACACCCCCACGAAGGGAATAAAACATATTCTCGGATAACAGACTTCACCTTTTGCCATGCAAGCATTTTCATTAATTAAAATGAGCAACCAATGTGCTAAAAAAATGGATGGTTTTATTTAAATAACAAGCACAATATCACGATTGATTTATTTTAGGCCACACGGGCCTTGCTAAATTAAAATCCTAAACATTGGAGGTATCCCGTGTATCGTTCCGAAGTGTTAGGAGGCTCCCATTGGAAAATAATAAATAAATAGTGGGGCCCATTTATTTTCTTTGTAAATAGGGCTCCCCTTCCTTTATTTTTTAACTTTTCATATTCTTCCTCTCTCTTTAAAACACTCTCGGTCTCCCCTCTCTCTAGAAATCATGCTTTCGAAGGTTGCTGGCAGGGCACTCCGTCTTACCTCTAACGTCATTCCTCAACCTATCGATGATCCCGGTGTATTTTTCATCGATATTGACGCCGCATTTGGTTTGGCAACGAGCGATACTATATTAGGGTTTGGTAGTGAGCATGGGATTTTGTACCAGCTCCCACGTTCGATGATAATGGCTTTTTCGGGATTTTATCCTTGAATCACACAACTTTCGAGTATCTTGATGTATCCGAATGGGAATCCTCCTCGTCTCTAATTCAAAAAGACATTTTCAATAAAATTATTAAATTTTGTTCAAAAATTAATTAAATAAATAAAAAATACAAAAATATAAAAAAAATTCGAAAATGAAAACCCGGGAGGATTGAATCCCGAGCCGGCCTCGTTGGCGAGAGCCTCGCCAAACTTGGAGAGGCAAGGCTCACCAATCCAAGAGTTTGGCGAGGCTGCCTCGCCAATGTCATTTGCGATGCCTCGCCAAGGACACGACGAGGAGCCTCACCAAGATTTTCTCTGGCGAGGCCCCTCACCAGAAAAACCTACCTTTTTGTGATTTTTTAGGATTTTCCTATAAATAGTCTAGTCTTTTTCGATTATCAGGATCCCGAAAAATGATCAGAAAAAAATATAGCTTTAGAACGACTTTAATTTCCAAGAACAAGATGAACTTTTTTGGACTTCCAACACAACTTTTTTTACCGAAACTTAAAGGACGAGAACGGCCAATCGGATATCTTTGAAGTGGATTCATTCCATAAGAGTAAACCTCTGAGTTCCTAGAACTGCAATCCCCAAGCTTTCAGTGTTTAATTTCTTCTTCTGATTTCATCTGTGATCTTGGGATTTTAATTATTTTTATTTTATTTCAACTGTTGTAATTCTTCTTCATCTTTTTCTTTATTAAAAGGAGATGTATGTTAGAACACCCCCGCGAAGGGAATAAAACATATTCCTGGATAATAGACTTCACCTTTTGCCATGCAAGCATTTTCGTTAATTAAAATGAGCAACCAATGTGCTAATAAAATGGATGGTTTTATTTAAATAACAAACACAATATCGCAATTGATTATTTTTAGGCCACACGGGCCACGCTAAATTAAAAATCGAACATACGTGTTATCCCCTGTGCTAACCTTTATGGATGCAGGCAGATTAGAATTAGATGTATGTTTAGGATTTTAATTTTCACAATTTCAATTTTTTGGGAAATGTAATTAATAGGTTAGTGGGCGGTTGCATCCCCCGATTTTAAAAGCCTTGTAATTTTATTTTCCACATTTACTTAATGCTTTGTGGATGGTTTATTTTTTCGCTTTGTGGATGGCTTATTTTACAAAACGTTAATCATGCATTTACAATAAAAAACGATCTAAGCACGAATATGCACAATTAAGAGAATATGGTTTTCTGTAGATGTAATATTCTGTGATCACATAAGAAATAAGCAATTTATCCCGCACCCGAATCTCTATGTCTTGGTGGGCCGTCCCCCGGACGTTAAGCCTCACAAGACTCTAATTCTTGGAAAGAGCTAATCCAGGTGGCAACTCCACACTAAGAGATGGCGGATTCGGGTTCAAACCAATCTAAAATGTTTTCACTTTTCTCTTTCAACCTTTTTTCCCAAGTCCCCGACCCGGTACTTTTCTTTTTCCAAACACCCCGGCGGACTGCGCCTCTCATCACGTGAGCTCTCTGCCCACCGCTTCGTGTCGCCTGCTCATAGACATCTCTTGTAATAGGACTTAGTTTGTAATCTTAATTCAGGATATATGTTATGTACTGATTAAGCATTTTATCATAAATAAAATTACAAGTTTTGTCATACCAAGTTAAGATCTTCTTAACTTTATTTTTTTGCTAGGTATGTTATTTCTGCTATATGGTTTAATATTTGATGTAGGACTACATATACTAAGACCAACTCAACAGAAAAGCTGAAGTAAGACAAAGTCCCAAAATGAAGAAAATTCCACTAAGTTTGGGGGAGTTATGCTGACTGAAGAACTCCAGTCAGTATAGGGGAGTCCATCCTGTCTAAGGGATTCACTCAACAAGGGGGAATCTTACATCACTTACCAAGTATTCTTGATATCTGTAAAACTATTTATTCAATTAGTCTCTTCTACTACCTAATTTGTTATTTGTCCAAAATGGGGGAGATTGTTAAACCTAAGTTAATAGTAATTCACAGTAATTAAACATTTTGGAAATAACAAATTGACAAGGATAGTGAAATTAATTAAGTACTCCGTATACTCTTAGTTAATGAAATTTACTTGAGTTTGTTTGAGGAAAAACAACTCAGTTTACAGAGTAATTAATTAAGTTACGGCTTAGAGTAAGAAAAGCAAAGCTATACTGAGTATTACGTAGTTTATAAAGATATTTACTCAGCTATGCTGAGTTAGCTTTTTAGGAATAAAAAGTTGTATTCCTTTGACTCTTAGAGAATATTTGATACTTGTGCTACTAACGGCTTCTGTGAGAAACAAAATATACCTTTGATGCTTTTCAAGAGTAAAAGAGTGGAAATTAAAGAACATATTTCAGTGGTCCTCACAATCATAAAGGTGTCAGTATAGAACGTTGGAGGTTCCTCACTAAAGTCCAAAATAAAGGGAATCCTCTAACATGCATCACTTCTCAATGTCTCTCCGCACCCTCTGCAACATCAGCAAGTTATACCAATGGTAAAATTTCACGTTGCATCTCGTGCCTCTCTATCATAACAAATTGCTTAAAGATAAATGAGTTTTCAAGAATGGATTAATATCAGACTTCAATGTTAAAAATCTCTATCTCTAAATGTCCTGGAATTTGTCTCCAATGGGAAAATTTGAAAGATTTGAAGAGAAGAGAAATTGAAAAGCTACCAGGATAACAAGTTTGCAGTGGCTAATTCCAAGAGCTTCAACTATAAATAGAAGACTAGTGCAAACGCTTAAACTTGGTGAATCACTTTGAATTTCTTCTAAGAGCTGAAACTCTATTTAAATTCTCCCAGATTCAAGAAATTCTAAATCCAGCAATCAAAAAATATTCTTTGTTCAAATTTGTTTATAATAGAGAGATAAATAGCACTTAAGATTTAATATTGTAAAGAATTAAACATTTTAGAAATTAAATTCCTCTATTAGAAAATTTCTATTAGAAATCTGAGTGACGGTTTGGGATGGGTACCCAAACTATGGATTGAATGGTAGTTAGAAAGAAAGGTACTTTGTCAATAGAGTCTACCCACTATAATGGCTTCTCCACCTAAGGAAGGAACGAAATCACTAGTGGATTAAAGCTCGGAAAGGAATCATAGGACTAGAGGTAGGCTAGGGGCCGAACTAGTATAAAATCTCAAATCTTGAAGTTCTAACCTTAATAGCTTATCTTTATCGCACATTTCTCACCCATCATTCTATCTCTGTTTTCAGCTTTGCTTGAAAAACCAATCTGTGCTGAGTAGAGTACTCAGCACACTATTGAAGATAAACTGTGCCAGTAAAGCTGAGTAGTTTATAAGTTTTTAGACACAGATTAGCATGCAACAATCAACACGCGCATCTAAAAATTGAACGTAGTAAAACATTTTTATAAAACTTAAAAGGTAACCAAGAATTTCATTCACTCCTCCTCTACTATGTAACTAAGTAGACTAAGGACCAACACATCCTCTGCATGCTATTAAAAGGCACAATTCTGAAGATAAATGGATTAGAAAGAGTAGTAGCAGCCCAGAAGATTGGGAACTTCCAGTGGACTATGGATTAGTGGATATCAGTGCATTCGGTCTATCTTTGATGGAAAGAACCTTCCATGAGCTGTTAACAAAGATGTTTCTATCTACGACTTGATGCCTCTTTAGTTGCGTTAAGTTTGGAAGGTGCATTGTCTACCACATAGTGACTGGAAAACAACTCCATTAGCTAGTGTTTCTCCTTCATCAACTCACCAAGGTGACCACCATTTATCAATATTGCTATCTCATCATAGCCATAGTGAAGGCCCTCAAAATGAATGTAGACAAGTATGAAAGGGAAGGGGGGGATAACCTAATACAATTGAAAAGGACTTTTGATCTCCATCTTTTTCAAAAGCTCAAGTTCTCTCAACTTCACACTAGGGGTATACAAAGGCCCATAACATCAAGCTCCAGAAGAATAGAGTTGAGCCTACTATTTTCGCAGAAGATGTGTTGAAGAAAGATGAGGATTCTGATATGGATGAGGTTGAAGTTTCCAACAAAGGGATAGTTGGTGAGCTTCCTCTTAGGGCAAGGTTGGTTTAAGGAAAGATCATTGTGAAACTAGTGGCAAAGGTGGTTGCTCCTAGGAAAATAGCAAGCCCAGCAAAAAGAAAGGTAGCAACTGTGCCTACTCAAGAACAACCTAAGAATAAACTTATGTTTAATACCAAGGCTCGAAGAGAAGCTAAGGCAAAAAAAACCTAGAAGTAGAACAAGCTAGTAAATAAACTCTTCCTCCTCGTCATCCAGAAGTGGTAGAGAAAATCCAACAGATAATGCCGACTAAATTATCTCAAGGCTTGGGGGAGCGCAAAATGAAATATGAGCTTGCAAACATAGTAGAAGAGACTTCTAAGCAAGAAGCGAAGTAAAAAGAAAGAGGATAAGGACACTATTAGTCCTAGTGCTACTAAAGAGGCTCTAAAACCATAATCTAAGTTAAAGGGCATTTAGAAGAAGGGAATTGCTTCTTTTAAGCCCAAAAGAACTCTCTAAATAGTAGAGAGTGATGATGATATGGAAGAAATTGGCCAGGAAGAATATGATATTCCTCTTGAATATACTAAGTCTCCAATTCCCACTTAGCATGTTGAGTTATCAGAAACTGATGCTGGGTTACTTGAGGTTGATCCATCCTTAGATCAAAAAACCAACCCCCAGGTACCTAAAATTCCTTCCCTCACTTCTTTTATATATCCTACACCCATCTCATTAGTACATCCTGACTCTTCTTCTCCTTAAAATTCTCTTATAAATCCCAACAACTTTACTTCTATTCCAAGCCCTTTTCAACAAAAGACCAACCCTTCTTCACCACCTCCATAAACTACAGTAGTAGTAATTCCCTCTCCTAAAAAATCTATCCCAACTACATCTATAAATATAACTTCTACTTCTTCACCTCCACCAATCACAAATGTAAAAATTGACCGAATTCCACCATATACCACTTTTACACCTACCCTTTCTTTGAAGCTAACTCCATCACCCTCAATCCCTTTGATTGAGGAAGTCCTTCAAACTTAGAATCATGCTCAAGAAAAATCAACAAGTGTAAGTGATGCCAAGGAAAATTTTATAGCCAAGGAAGCACCACTTACTAGTAGCAATCTAATCCAAGAGGATTCAGATGATTCATCTATCTTAGCTTAGATCAGAGGGCTTGCAAGGGCTAAATACCTTAATCTCAAAATTGATGCTGAGTTAGATGTGGCAGTCAACTAAGTGCTACTAGCACAAAATTGATAGATATGTCACATAAGAAGAAGGCTACCATTCTAGAATTTGATGGACACTCAAACATTCCCTCTGAATCTATCTACTAAGAAGATTTTGAGAAGATTCATAGAAGTTTGTTTACCATCAAAAAACACTTGGCCAAGGAGAGCGCGTAAAGTGTGGTGGATAAAGTGGCGTTGATTTTAGCAAGCTTGATTCATTCTGCAGCTCAGCTCAATGCTGCTATGTCTTCTATTCTAACCTCTAGTGTCATCTCCAACACTGTGGTAAGAAAGGTGAAGAGTAGCATTGATGTTGCTTCATAAGAGTTAAATAGCATTAATGAAGTCATGGTTGCACAAACGATTCTATTTCACAAGTTAGGCGAAGAATAAGCAAAAATCAAGACCAATAATGACAAGCTCCTCACAAAATAATCTTAAGAGGTTGGACACTAACAAAGACCTATCTCATAGCATGTACAACAACGTGGAAAAGAAATCCAAAATCATGCTCACATATGATAAAAAGATTATCACAGTTGTAAAGAAAGTGGATAAATCGGTGGTTAATTTGGCAAAGTTAGATCAGAAACTCAACACAACTTGTGCAACCATCAAGGCCAACATAGAAGATGTAGTAAAGGAATCTCAAAGGAACTTGATTACCATTATGGGAAAACTTTTTTCTAAACTTAGTGTGTTAGTTGATCCCAGCAATGGCTACATTGTTCATAAGAAATTGAATGTCCTAGCATAGAAAATCAATGAACTTCAAGGAAAAGTTTAGAAGCTAGTGGATACTAGAGAAGCTGATGTAAAGGACATGAATTATACTGCCAAAATCGTAAATTCTATGTGTCCAAGGATCATTGATATGGAAGCAAAGTTGAAGATCGCCTTATCTGCAACAGATTTTGGAGGTCTCTTGAAATGCTTTCAACAATTTGCATGTTAAGGTTTTGATAAATTGCTCATCTCATCACCAATTGCCATCACTTGCTTCAATAAGAACTTAACAACCAAGAGGTCCTATCTTCGTCTGGCAGGGAACAACTACTGAATGAGATTTCACCAGCAATTGTGGGCAAGTAAGAGATGTTTCAACAATCCATTGACTCCTTAAATATCTACCTCAACTAACTGTTAATGGAGTAGATTACAAAGTGGGAGAAGGTAGTTGAAGATGCGTATAAAGTTGCATAACATTAATAGGCACATCTCTATCTAAATCCACAACATCAAACTCCATTGGAGTAACAGCGATCTAGGAACTCACTAAGAGGTGGCAACATTTTTAGATCTTCTTCTTTATAGAATGTTAGAGGGCGAGGTGACCCAAAGATGATAGATATCTTTGTAGTTTAGAAATTTTGTAATAGGGCTTATTAGTAAAACTTAGTATTGAACACTATATGTGTACTTATTGAGTTTATTAATGAAAAAATTACAAAACTTCTCCAAGTTAAGAACTTCTTGACTTATTATATTATATGTGTTATTCTTGCATAAATGATATTGTTGTAGGAATCAACTAAGATCAATTGGAAAGGAAAGCTGAGTAAGATAAGTCCCAAGATAAAGAAAAGTTCTCTAAGTATGGGGGAGCTGATGTTGTCTGAAAGGAAATCCACTCAATATGGGGAAGTTTATACTGATTAAGGATTTCATTCAGCATGGGGAAGTCTTACATCTCTTATCAGGTATTCTTATATCTATAAACTATTATTTTATTAATTTCTTCTACTACCTAGTTTGTTATCTATTCCAAAATGGTGGAGATTGTTAAACCTAATTAATAGTACTTCACAGTACTTAGGTTTTGGAAATAACAAATTACTTAGGATAGTGAAATTAATCAGGTACTAAGTAGAATCTTATTTATATAAGTTTAACTTGAGTTTTTTTAAGGAAAAAAACTCATTTTTGTGTTAACTTAATTAAGCTATGGCTTAGAGTAGGAAAAGTTGACTTGCTTTACAGTACATAGTTTATGCAATATAAACTCAACTTGTGCTGAGTAGTTTCTTACTTAGTTAAAAAATGAGTAACTTGTGACATTGACTGTATATATGACACTTGTGTGTCTAATCCTTTCTATGAAGATAGAATGTTCTCTTGTAATGCTTTTTAGGTAAAAATCAATGAAAACAAAAAGGATATTTATGTGGTCCTCACTGCCAAAAGGTGTCAGTATGAAATGTTGGAATAATCTCACTAGCCTGCAAGTCAAAAATTTATCCTCTAACATTCATCATTTTCTCATGTTTCCACGCCATCTACAACGTCAACAAAAGTAACCAACTATAAATCTCCATGTTACATCTCGTGTCCCTCTCTCCACAGAATTGTTTAAAGATATAATAATCTTTGATGAAATAAAGATTAACGGATTAATCTCGCACCTCATTGTTTAAAATCACTATCACTCAACGTCCCCAAATCTGTTTGAAGTGGGAGATTTAAAATCTGTGAAGAGAAGAGATTTTGGAGATTAAGCCAAGATGAGAAGTTTGCAACAGCTATTTCTAATCCTTCTACAACTACAAAGAGAGCTTGGAGTAGATGTTTACAACTTGGTGAATCACTTTGAATTTTATAGCATTCAAAATTCCTTTTGAAGCAAAGCTAAAGTAATCAATCAACTCACATCTATTTGTAGGGAGAAATCATATTGGCTTAGATTTCTAGCTAGGCTAATTCATTTGTAAAGGATTCAACAACTTATAAGTTGAAATCATCTGTTCTTCATTTTCTTTAAATATCTAAGTGAGTTAGTTTAGGAAGGGTACCCAAACTGAGTTGAGTGGTAGTTTTAAAGGAAGGTACTTTCTGTAATATGTTCTATCCATATTCAAGGCTTCTAGCCTATTTAATGGAAAGAAAAACTAGTGGATTTAAGCTTGGAGAAGGAATCCAGGGAGTGGAGGTAGGCTAGGGTTCGAACAAGAAAAAAACTGAGGTGTTCTTTATCCTTATCATTGATTATATCTTTGATAGTGTTTTGTGCTCATTCATCATTTATCTGTTTCTATATATTGCTTGAAAAGAATATTAATTTGAGTAAGTTTTACTCAACACGGTTTGTATATAAACTAAGTAGCTAAAGATGAGTAGTTTATAATTTTAGCCTTTAAGCTGCACTCAGCATAATAAACTCAATACACATTTAAATAACTTGGAAATCAATTTTTAAATCTAAAAGAACAAGTTAATCTGCTTTCACAGCCCTCTGCATGATTATTAAAGCTTATGTGGACCAACAATAAGGTTAAAGCCTTAACGAAACTTGGTTAGTTATCCATATCATTAGAGCTAATGCCGGATTGGAGATATATTTGAGGAGTCATACAAAAGTATACACACATCTCGAGAAAGAGAACTCAAATGGATTAGCAATTGCATGGAATGCAAATGGAGGGGTTCTAACCATGGCTATCTATTGTGGTTTGACTTGCTATAGCAAGGATCACCTTAGATGAGTTATGATGCTACCTATTGAGAAAAATGGTTCAACCATTTTTCTCAAATTCAATTGAAGGGGCTATTTTAATATTGATAAAAATAGTAGGAAATATGTGTTTAATTAAAGACCTTATATTACATGTATCTACATATGCTAATGTCTAAACATTTCTATCTTATATCTAGGTTGAATATGATCCCTAACAAAAAAGACTCATACTGATACTGGTCCTCTTGACAATGTAAATTATGTTATTTACAAATTCAATGAGTTGTTTGGTACTATCAGAAGAGTTCTTCAGAACCATTATCTAGATTATGTTCTAGATGATCCAAGTTCCAAAAACCTTGGCAAGAATGCTTTTGCATGTGAGATAAATGACTATGAGAGGTATAAGGGTTATTATGAGTTGGTTGCAAAGCTCATGTTAGATAACATGCTCTCAAATTACAAACATGTATACAAAGGTCTAGATTTAGAATCCATGATCATCATCTCAACCAAGTGGAAAATCTTGAAAGTAGACTATTCCATGGTAAATTGTTGGGAAACGCCTCAATGGTGGAGTTTGTCATATACATATATGACAACTCTGAGCATTTAAGGGATCTGGTATTATATATAGTGAGAAAAATCACTAAAATAAATGGTATTGAGGAGATTACCTGATAAATATGATTCTTTCAAAGAGATGCTTAAGGAGTATTCTCCTGACTGTACTTTGACTCAGCTCATGGTCTTGCTTGAGATATTTGAGATTGAGTTTAGAAATAAACTCAAAGATCAAGTAAATGCAGAGGACCTTAAGTTGAAGAAACTTTAAGGTTTAAAAGTCAAGAGAAAGCTCATGAAGTGGCTAGAACTGAAAATGGAAAATGTTTCTCTTGGAACAAGCTCATCAGATAATGATGAGAGTTGTGTCTCAAACTTCTAAAGGTTTTTTTTACTAAAGAGTTTATCTACAGTTCCTTATGAGTCTACATGGGTATTGGATACTATTTGTGGTACTCATATTTGTACTTCTCTGCAAGGGTTGCATAATGGTAGGAGGTTTGCAAAATGGAAAATGGACCTAAGAGTTGGAAATGGAGCACGGATAACTGCAATAATTGTAGGGACATATAACCTTTTGATAATTGTATAATTACACTTATTATCATAATATTTTCAATCATAAAACGATATGGTTTTGTTTCATTTTATATATAAAAGATTTCACTTGGTATGTAGTTTTGTATGCAAATGTAGAAACTAGGTAAATCTTGGGAGTAAAATGATCAAAAGTGGAATTCTGTGGAAAAGAGAGAAAAGGGTGCTAAAAGATACATGGAATACAATGATTTGGCTTAGGATCAAAGCTGTTAAAGATTGGCAAAGTTGTGAAGAAGAGACATAGGAGAAAGACATGTCACGATCGTGATACCTATTCATGGTCATGACTTGTTACTTTTAAGAAGCAGAAAGTTATGAATCATTATTCATGATCATGACATGTGATTTGCGATCATGACTTATGACGGTTATTGGTTATCTCTTTTCAACTACCGACCGCCAGATAACAACGATCAACCACTATCAACTACAAACCAAAAAGATACCTTTTAGAAGTCAACCAATCATAAAAAGGTGCCTTTCCATTGTGGATGAGGATGAATCTTTATGTCTAATCATATTGAAGTGATGCAACTCTTTGCCAATGGACATGACTCTTAGTTTGGATAGACGCAACCCTTCGCACTTGATAAATAGCGTTAAAAACCAGTCAATTTCATGTGGAGAGAGTGCACATGGTGCATGGTTATGGCATGAATAGAAGGCATTGAATGATAGTATGCGTGAATAGATACAAAGTGAAAATATCTAGATTTCACTACGTTCAAAGGTTTAGCGAGAAAAATGTATAAGTGGTCCGATTCCTATTTCGATCACTATATTTCTACACAAATTCAAGCGTTTGTTAATGAGTGTAATTGCAAAACACTTATCAATAAAAGTTTTCATTCTTCAACATTCTTTTATTCAAGATTCACAAAGAATATCATCCTAGCGGAGGTTCTGTATGAGTCGAGATCGAATTCAAAGTAGATGCAGGAATTGCGGGAATTGATGACTCCCATTAAAGAGTGGATACGGTTTCATCAACTTTAGCTTTCATTTGCATACCTTACAACTTTACTTTGTATTCTGCTTATACTTTCTATTTCGAAGTTTATGATATGTCTATGTATCATAACGAGTAATTCGTTTTGCATTATTTATATTAATCAAGTTATATGCTTTTGAGTTAACTATAAGAGTGATTTCGGGGTTAACAAGATTGTGTATAATCACTGGATCTGTGTTTATAACGCTGTTTAGTGAACCAACATTTTTGGAATTGTAACTTGCTAAATATGGTAATGTGAGAGCGACCTGTACTAAGCATAGTAATATTGTTATCCATGTTCTTATACGTGTCATAATTCGTTTACCCTAGACTTAGAAAAATCATCTCATGTGTTTCTCTATGGTGAATTATTGAATATTAGGGTGTCTAGAATCGTATTTTTTGAAGTTATCTAGTTTACAAAATATTCTTGATGATTTTGCATGTTTTTCTCTCCTAAACTTTTTCTTAGGAATATCTTTATATTTTGCATCTTCTCTAGTCTGTTCATACATCTATCTATTCATCCGTTTATAATTCAAATCATCCAACTCCAATAAAATTCCCTATTTTCGTTTACCCAGTAACACTAGTTGGTCTTTAGAACCGAATTCCTTCTTGTGGGATCAATATCTTTTAAAACTACATCGAAATTATATACTTGCAGTGGTCTCCATTTTTCAATTTGATAAGCGGTATTGACAACACATGTGTCATATTTTGAACTTCTTAACTTATCAGTAGAAGAGGGGGGAATAAGGCTTCTGGCTTTATTACAAAATATAAGCGCTTAGAATAAGTAGAGTCAAAACCTTGTGATCAAGTTTATAAGTGTATAGTTACAGTTATTATCATGATATTTTCAATCATAAAACGATATGGTTTTATTTTATTTTATACTTCATACGAAAAACTTCACGTGGTATGTAGTTGTTTTTAATGCAAATGCAGAAACTATGTAAATCTTGGCAGTAAATTGATCAAAAGTGGAATTCTATGGAAAAAGAGTGAAAAAGGTGCAAAAAGATGAGTGGAATACAAGGATTTGGCTTAGGATCGAAGCTGTTAAAGATTTGCAAAGTTGTGAAGAAGAGGAGAAAGACATGTCACGATCGTGACACCCATTCATGGCCGTGACATGTTATTCTTCAAAACAGTAAGTGGTCAACCATTAGTCACGATTGTGACATGTAATTTGTGGTTGCGACTTGTGATAGTTATTGGTTATCTGTTTTCTACTACCAACCACCAGATAACAACGATCAACCACCATCAACCGCCATCAACTACCAAAAGAAAAAAACCTTTTGGAAGTCAACCAATTATGAAAAGGTGCCTTTCCATTGTGGATGAGGATGAATCTTTGCATCCAATCATTTTGAAGTGATGCAACTCTTCGCCAATGGACACGACTCTTCGTTTGAATAGACGCAACCCTTCGCACTCTATAAATAGGGTTTAAAACAATCAATTTCCTATGGAGAGAGTACATGTGATGCATGGTGTATGGGATTGAATTATAGTATGCGTGTATAGATAGAGAGTGAAAATATTTATATTTCGCTAGGTTCAACGTCTTAGAGAGAAAAATGTGTAAGTGATTCGATTGCTATTTCGATCACTATATTTCTACACAAATTTGAGCTTTTGTTGTATGAGTGTAATTGGAAAGCATTTATCAATAAAAGTTTTCATTCTTCGACATTCTTTTATTCGAGATTCACAAAGAATAACATCCTATCTAAGGTTCTGTACAAGTCGAGATGGAATTCAAAGTGGACGCAGGAACTGTGGGAATTGACGACTCCCATTAAAGAGTGGATACGATTTGATCAACTTTATCTTTCACCTGCATACCTTACAACTTTACTTTTTTTCTTCTTATACTTTCTATTTCAAAATTTATTATATGTCTATGTGTCATAACGAGTATTTCATCTTGCGTCATTTATATTAATCAAGTTATATGCTTTCAAGTTAACATTAAGAGTGATTTCAGGGTTAACAAGATTATGTATAATCACTGGATCTGTGATTATAACGATGTTTAGTGAGCCAACATTTTTGGAATGGTAACTTGCTAAATATGGCTATGTGAGAGAGACCCGTACTAAGCATAGTATTATAGTTATACAGGTTCTTATAAGTGTCATAACTCGTTTACCCTAGACTTAGAAAAGTCACCTCATGTGTTGCTCTGCGGTGAATGATTTAATATTATGGTGTCTAGAACTGTATTTGTTGAAGTTATCTAGTGTATGAAATAATCTTGATGATTTTGCATATTTTTCTCTACTAAACTTGTTCTTAGGAAACATCTATATATTTTACATTTTTACTTGTCTATTCATACATCTATCTATTCATCCATCTATCATCTGAACCTTCCTATATAAATTATCTTATTTCGTTTGTTCCGTTACTCTAGTTGGTCTTTAGAACCAAATCCCTTCGTTATGGGTCGATATCTTTTAAAACTAAATCGAAACTGTATACTTGCAGTATCACCATTTCTCTATTTGATAAGCGGTATTGATAACACATGTTCGTATTTTGAACTTTTATCTTATTGGTAGAAAGGTGGGGAACAAGGTTTTTTGCACCATTACCGAACATAAGTCTATCGGAATGAGTGTAGTAAAAAACTTGCGATCAAGTTTTTGATGCCATTACCGGGGAAGGCAAGTGCATTCTAGAGATTAAATTGCTGGAGAATGGGCAATTATGTCTCTAAAAAAATAGATTATTTATTTTTATTTTTGTTTTTAGTTTTTAAGTATTTATATTTGTTATTAACATATTTTTTCTTGCTTATTCATTGAGTTTTATTTCTAGCGTGTGCATGCCAAGTACGCGTAGTTCGGGAGAAAGTTTGGTGTCTTTCAAATAAGAAATAGAACAATTTGAAGCATGAAAAATTAAATAAATTAAAAAAGTTGAAGAATATGAAAATTTTTCTTGATTTTTGTGTTATTTATACATTATCCATACCTATACTATACTAACATTTTTTACAAGGTTATTTTGAGTGTTAGGTATTTCAAGTTTGATGTTAGTGCACATTTCGAACAAAATGTTTCGAGCATGACTACACATTGAGAGTGTGAGTGTTTTGGCACTACATTTAGCATTTGGCAAGGATGAATTGTGAGTAACATTCAAAAGCAACATTCCAAGTAAGTTTCGATATATATTTCAATGCAACCTGAATTAGTATAAGTTATATAGTTTTAGTTTAATACTACCGATAAGTTAGTAGTGGAGAAATATCTAGTAGTGTTCTTACTATGTGTTTTATATGCTATTCTTGAATATGTCCTATAAGTATTAAGTGTGTTTAAAGTGTTGGGAAACTATAGCCATAATACTTTGAAAGTGATCAATAAAGGATGAGGGTATTAAGAGAGAAAAATCAAAAGATGGAGAAGATAACCAATGAGTTATGCAAAAGGTGAGGAATGGTACAGAGTAGAAACTGCAACCATTCAATGAGTGAAAAAAAATAAAAGTAGCATAGCATGAAAAATGGGTGCAAAGTATGAATCTGTATTTCAAAAATATATGCTTAAAAGAAAAAATGAGAGAAAGTGGTATGGAGCATAAAATGAAACCACTAAAAAAGGGAAGAGTGGTATGGATCATAAAATGCAACCACTAAGAGTGTTTTTACCATCCTAGGTTACCTAAAAATTCCTTGAGATCAAACTTTCCAAAGTGTGCTCCTTTTGTCCTTTATAATTTATACTATACTTAAGAGAAGGAAATATTCGAGTAAGCATATAACACTTATATGATGATGCAATTCG
>CATIWQ010083520.1:0-14943 GCA_949673415.1 Euphorbia schlechtendalii | reverse complement strand
CTAGTATGGGAATTGATTCTGCATATAGTTTTACAAACGTGGTTTAAGTTGTTAAATTAAAACTTATAGACATAGGTGCAAGAACTTAAACATGGACCTTGTTTGTTTTGCATGCTATGTGGAGTCTTGGCATAATGGAATTATTATGATGTATCAGTCTTCAGCATGTTCCCTTAGATTAATAATGCCAAATCGCTCGAAATTATTATTATCATAATCATATCAATCATATAAGACCTCGACTAAGGCGAGACCAGCTGCATCATAAAATCCCTACAACAATATTAATGTGGCAAATTATCTTCTTGTCATAAGTCATGATACAAACCTTATAAACGGATGTAAGGGCATGCACAACATGCTTTCCCTTAACAAGTGTTTGTTCATGAGACTATAAGGGGTTAATGTGTTAACCAAAAAGGGTTAGTTGTCCATGTTGGTGTAGCTAATGCTAGATTGGAGATTTAATTCTTACTATTGGGTACGCATGTCTCGAGAAAGAGAACTCAAATAGATTAGCAATTGCATGGGATGTAAATGGACAGGTTCCAACCATGGTTGTATTGTTATGGCTTGACCTGCTTTAGCGAGGGTCATGATGAATGGCTATGAACGCTACCTACTAAGGAAAATTGGTTGAACAAAATTTCTCAAATTTAAATAGAAGGAGCTATTTGAATGTTGAGAAAATAGTAGGAATTATGTGTTTAATTAAAGAAGTTATATTAAATGCATGTACATATACTAATGTCTGAACAATTTTTATCTTATATCTAAGTTGAATATGAGCACTAACGAAAATACTCACATTGGTATCAGTCCCTCTTGTTGACATAAAATATGATGTTTCCAACATCAATGAGTGGTTTGAGAAGAGTTCTATAGAACTACTACCTGGATTACGTTCTGACTGATCCAAGTCCCAAACACCCTAGCAAGAATTTTTTTCCACATGTGATGAATGATGATGAGGAGCATAAGGGAAACTGTGAGTTTATTGTAACACTCCCAAAGTACACGCGTGTGTATAAAGGTTTGGACCTCATAGAAGAGAGACTGTTACATAGCAAGTTGTAAGGTAACACCTCAGCAGTAGAGTTGGTCATATATATATATGACATCTCGAAGAAACTAAGAGAGTTGGGAGTTGAGTATAGTGAGTAGTCTTTGAGGGGATTACCCAATAAATATGATTCCTTCAAGAAGATGCTTAAGTAGTGTTCTCCTAACTGTACCTTGACCCAACTCATGGACTTGCTCGAGATTTATGAGATTGAGTTAAAAAAAATAAACTCAAGGAGTAAGTAAATACTGAGGATCTTAAGTTAAGAAACTTAAAGGTTTAAAAATCAAGGGAAAGCTCATGAAGAAGTTAGAGTTGAAGAGGGAAAATATTTCTCTTGGAACAAGCTCATCGAATAATGATGAAGGTCGTGGCTTGAATTTCTAAAGGTATGTTCACACTAGAGAGTTTCTCTATAGTTCCTTATGAGTCTACATGGGTATTGGATATTGGTTGTGGTACTCATATATGTACTGGAGGCTTGAAAAGAGGGAAATGGAGCACGGGTTGCTACAACAATTGTAAGGATATATAGCCTTTGTTTACCTAGTGGCTTAGTTTTAAATTTTCAATGATTGCTATTGTGAGAAGACGACATAGAGTGGTGGGTCGAGAGCGTGGGAAATGAGAGACGCGGTCCAGTGGGGTGTTTAAAAAAGGTATTGGGTAGTAGACCCGGAAGGTCTTGGTAGAGAAGTCGAAAACATTTAGATGGGTCAAATCCTAATCCGCTATCTCTTAGTGTGGAGCCGCCACCTGGATTAGCTCTTTCTAGGAATTAGAGTCTTGTGAGGCTTAACGTCTAGGGGATGGCCCACTAAGACAGAGATTCTTGGATTGGACTCTCTATGCCCCTTGTGAATTACCCGTTCGGTAATGATTGCCCCTAGAGGGTTAACCTTCGATTGGTTGATACCGTTGGAACATTTGGGGAGAGAACGTTGACTGTGTGCCCCCATTCTTTTGGTTGTGGACCCATTAGTGCAAGCTATGACAAGCCTACTGATGACGTGGACCGTAGGAAGTCCATTGACTGGACAAGGTAGGGATAAGATGTAAACTGTAGAAAGTTTGTTGACTATAAAAAAAGTTGAAAGATTTTGAATAGTAAAAAGTTCGGTTGACTGTAAAAAGTTAGAAGATTTTGAATTGTTGAAAGTTCATTTGATTGTAAAAAAAATCAGAAGATTTTGAACTATAGAAAGTTCGGTTGACTCTAAAAAGTCAGAAGATTTTGAACTATAGAAAGTTCGGTTGACTGTGAAAATGTCAAAAGATTTTGAACTGTAGAAAGTTTGGCTGACTTTAAAAAGTCAAGATATGGTGAACTGTAGAAAGTTCATTTGACTGTAAAAAGTTAGGAATTTTCAAACTGTAGAAAGTTCGTTGACTGTAAAAATTCAGAAAATGGTGAACTGTAGAAAGTTCGTTTGATTGTAACAAGTAAGGAATTTTTGAACTGTAGAAAGTTCGTTGACTGTAAAAAGTCAGAAAATTTAGAAAATGGAAGTAATGAATGCATGTTTTAATTTATTAATTGAGATTGCTGGAAGCAAAAATTTATGCACCTTCAATCAAGAATTAAAATATGAATGTGTGTTGATTTCTCGGGCCAGCGCAACTGAGTTTTGAAAACGTTTTCGATGACCTTTACAGAGTTAAAATACATTGTAAAATGAATTTCAAAGGGTTAAAATGAATTTGGGCTAAAAATAAAAGTATTGGGCTGGCCCAAAATTCAATGTCGTTAACGACATTGGTGATGTTATTAACGACATCGCTTTTCTAGGTTTTGAAAATAAAACCTAACTTTTCTCCCCTTTTCTTATTTCATCTGAAAATAGCCTCCTTTTCTCCCAAAACCGAAATCTCTTCCCCCAATCTCCAGTAAAAATGTTGTACAAGATTAAATCCCGCAACCCGAGTGTCGTTTCCTCTTCCTCCCTTCAAGCCCATCCAGACATCCCGAACTTCAAACGGTGTTCGGTAGAGGAGGCATTTTGTTTCGAGCGAGATGATAAATTTATCAGGTTTTCAATTGATTCCCCAATCACTACTCTCCACCCGAGGCTTGGGGATCATGCCTCGGTAGTCCAGGTAACCCGAAACTCTCTCAATTTCGAGTTTATCCCCTATTTTTTAATTTGAAAACCTAGGGTTTAGATTTGTGAAATTTGCTTGATTTAGATGAAATTGATGCATGATTAGGCTTTATATGTTTTTTATACATAGTTTAGGATGATTTGGAACCTGATGTGGGGGATTAGAATGCAAAAATTTGGATTTTGGGGGGTTAGAATCACTGTAGTGGCTGTTTCTGCCTTTGCCACTGTAATGTCGTTAACGACATTACCCAATGTCTTTAACGACATTAGTAATGTCATTAACGATAATGCAATGTCATTAACGACATTGCTTAATGTAACGACATTGTACGGGCCGAGGAAAAAAAGCCTCCGCCTCATTGAAAAACAAATTCGTGCACGATTTCAACACAAATCACAATTTCTGAAAACACATATGCTTAGGAAAATGCATTTATGATGAAAAGGATATGAATTTTTGAGTTGACTTTGTGATTTATCTTCACATTTTGTTTGTTTTTGCAGCCAGACACCTATTCTAACTTTTCTAGTATAGGAGCCATGGGGCGGTGGTGGAACCACACTGTCGGAGACCCGGAGCTCCGAGAGGCTATCTTTGCCACTAGTTTCGGATGGCTGGCACAAATTTTACCGAAGCACATGCCACATTTATCGAATCCTGCTCTCACCGCCTTGGTCGAGCAATGGTTTGAGACTGCTCACACATTCCATCTGCCTATGGGGGAGTTGGCTATTACGCCCTCTGATGTAGTGGTGATGATTGGGCTATCATGGCACTAAGGGACCATCCACTTTAATATCTTCATGGACCGCTTCTCCACTACCCACCGAGTTATTAACCAGGTGCATGAGCTCTTCGATTTGGCTCCGCTCACAGGTAGGCTCTCATACAAAGAGCTGAGCCTTTACTGGAGTTCGATGGGCATGGTGCCCATGGAGCGGCGGGCTCAGTGCGTACGCTCCTTTATCATCTGCCTGTTGATAATGCTCTTCTTCCCTGTTGCTTCCAGCAAGATCAACTACGGGTTGATCTCTACAGTGGAAGATCTGGCATCTATCATAGTCTTGAATTGGCTGAGGGCTATCTTAGATCAGATGTAATATGGCCTAGATTACCCCTCTCCAGGTAATTAGTTCAACCTTTTAGATTTTTATAAATGTTTCTCATTATTTTTGAGGCTTTGTTTAACCTTGATTTTCCTATAGGTCTAGGCCTTTTCCTATAAGATTCTTCCTCACCTAGTCTTCAGGACCGCGGTAGTTCATGATGAGCCCCTCTTGGCTATCTGGTACCGTCCGATTGGGGGACTCCGTAAGTGGTGGACCAGATATTGATAGTGCCTCCATGGCCTCACGCTGGAGCAAGTATTTAAACAATTCCTTGCATCTTTTATTATTTCCTCGCTTTGATTATCCCATTGTAATCATGTTCTTTCTTTTTGCAATTGCAGATTAGCTCGGACCCTTAGATCCTTGTACCGAATCGGGATGCTGTGGTGACTACTCGGGCGGATGTTGATAACCACTGGCTAGTCTTGGAGTCCCCCCTCTCCCTCAAGTGTTACCTGGTGGAGAGAGTCCGGTCTTGGAGGACTTCGATAGTTACAGAGCGACCTGTACCTCCCCGTCCTCCTACCGATGTATTCTGACCGCATCTGATGATCAGATCTGTGGAGGATCGGGCTACCTTCTTCTAGGGGGACTACGTGGAGGTTCCTTCTGTCGGTGGTTCCTACCTAGCGCACCTAGGGTGGTTGCTTCCCCTATGCCCTCTCTCTTCTCCTAATGATACAGTTGATTGGCATCACCGGAAGGTGATGGAGATGATGGGTGGAGCTCTCTCATATGATGAGGAGGAAGAGGCGGAGTTCTTATGAGGCGGTGATGGCGATGATGGTTCTGATGAGGGCCCTGGTCATGGAGGTGATGACATCAGCGATGGGGCCTCAGAGGTGGATATTGGCGACTAGGACCACGGTGGTAGTGGCACAAGTCATGGTGACGGCAGTAATCATGCTTATGTAATACTGACAGTGATTGTTTTGAAATAGGCTGGTGTGGGCAAGCGGGCTCGAGCACACCGGTCTGGTTCGGAAGACCAGATGTATCACATCCCTAGCTTCATGGAGGGTCACTCCACCACCCACCTGGAGATGACCTTCTCTTTGATGGTGAGGGTAGGGGAGCGGTAGGTACATACACTACCCCAGAGCCCGTACATGGTGGTGACCTTCGCCCCGGAGGATATTACCCATGTAAGTTTCCTTCTTGCTTCCTTTCTAAAGCCGGTTGGTTTCTTATTGTTGCTGACTTTCACGTATTTTATCAGGTTCCCGGGCTAACGTGGAGAGATATATCCACCACAACCTATCTGCTTGTGACATGATCATCGCACAAAATGGAGTGACAGAGGTAATCTTGTTCTCATTTTAACCAAAATGTGTACATTTATGAATGCATGTTAATGTGTATGCTTGTTCATAATATGTTAACATTTTTTGAGTGTTCATGTTATGATGCATGCTTCTAATTGCAGGCCTTGATTTCTATAGAGCATCAGAACTATCTGAGGGCTCATGAGCTTGTGCTGACTCAGGATTTGAGGATCGAAGATCTTGAGAGCAACTTGCTTAGTATCGGAGGTCTGCACATCCGGCAGCATCAAGTGGGAGCTGGTCCAAGATGCATCAGGGGCTTCATCTCGCTCTAGTATGCATCGGGGTAGATCGAGGAGCTGAGATGTGGAGGAGGATAGCCGCATTGCCGTGATCACGGAGGAGGAGGATGAGGGGGATTCTTCCTCGATTTAGATGTTTTTGCGTTTCCCATTTTTCTGTAGTTGTAGGGACAAAACTTACTATAGTTTTTGGGCGCTTCTGACGCCTTTTGCACAATCTTTACTAGACATTTTTAGATAGCTCTACCTTGTAAAACTTTATGAAAACTTCGAGATTATGAAAGAAAAGAGGATTTTGGCCGTAGCGTGCCAGGTCCCCACATGTAGTGTTTTATTTTATTAATATGCTTGCTTGTTTGTGAATGCTTTTATATATGAATGAATGTTATTGCTAATGTATGTGGTTAATGTGTGTGTAGGCAACACCGGTCTTGAGGGATTTCCTTTAGCTCTTTTCCTCTCTGATGTCGACTCATAACTGGTGTCGTAAGGCCTTTCTTCGCACCGTTCAGGGACCCGATTGGCTGAGAGTTGAGAGCTTTTGTCTGCGGGGTCTTTAATACCTCGCTTCCAAGCCTGTGAATATGACCTTCATTCAAGCTGCTTTGAAGTTTTGGGATCCTGCCACTCACGTCTTTCGCTTTGCCGATTTCAAGCTTTACCCCTTAGTCAAGGAATTTCATGCCATCTTGGGGCTTCCTTTTCCAAAGGAATCGACTTCCATATCCCCTACGAGACTTTCCTTTACCTTTCCTTCTTTCCAATTTGAGGGTGAAGATAAGTTGAAGGGTTTCTAGAACCTAGAGTCTAGTGAGCGCTTTTTGTTAGCTCCCCCTGATGTTGGTGGCTTTCGGTTTGATGCTGTTCTTAGCTGGTGTGAGACTACGTCGAGCATTAATTTAGTGTGGCCTTCGATGGTTACTCTACTTCTTCTAGCGGAGTTTATTTGTGGGGTTGGAGCAGTCACCCCGTTTCATTTGCTATCGGTCATTGATAAACTCTCCACAGGCCTTTCCCCTGCGACTTTAACCTTAGCTGAGAGTCTAGTTCACCTAGACGCTGCTTCGGTGAACCCGGAATTAGCAAGAGATCATTTTGCCTTACTTGACGTATTTTTCTTTTCTAACCCTTTCATTTGTGATTTTCATTGTTTGTTTAAACAAATGAATCAATGTAGGTATGGCTATTGGAGAAGCTTCACTTGACTGCTAATCCACGCTTAGGGAAGACGCGGTACCTCCTTTTGCATTACGGTCCTCAAGGCTTCACCAGAAAGGACCATCGCTCACTGAGTGAGGATGCTTGGTTTGAGATTCTAGGTTTGTATCGAGCTTTTAAGATTCGCTAGCTCGGCCCTTGGTTGGATATTCCGTTCATGGTTACTGATGTCCATGATTCTCGCATTTTATTGATGGGGTTGTTTGGCGTCACCTCCTTTTCCCCTTCTCACCTGTGTAGGCAATACGGGCATCAGCAACAGATCCCTCGGTCTCAATGCTCGACCCGTTTCCACGACTTTGGTCCTGACACACCTGATGCTATACGTGGGCTTTGGGTCTGCGCTCGAGTTGTTATACTAGATTATACCGCCTTGGAGACCACTGATACTGATGAGTTCTATACCGGGTGGCTTGGCGATATCAAGGTTCTCCCCGATGCTGATTAGTACTTTATGGTGTCCCGTGAGTGGGAGAGGGATGAAGATGGTTTGGATCCCCTTCCTCACACTTTGAGGAAGCGTGTGCGGTGGAGTGATTGGCACCCCTAGATTTATTTGTTTTTGACATTTGTTTTCTTTTCTTCTTGACTTGTTTTTGGATTGCTTTTGGCATTATGGAATTTTGTTTTCTCGTGATATTCTGTATGTACACATTCACACACCATAAACATACATCTTTTTAAACATAATGCATTTCATTAAACATCTTTAAAAAACGTACAATTTTTCCAATGATTTGAATCCTGCCACCAGTTAGCCTACAACAGGTTTTCTAACTCGCGGTCCCTCTATTCCTCATTGTGCCCTAACTTTTGCCTGAGCCTATAGTCATGGGCTTTCAACTCAGCGGGAATTTCTGATTTTTAAACAAGAATGGTCATAATTGTTGCTCGGATCGCCAAATGCCATCTAGCGGAATAGTTTTTCTCTCTTTATTGGTGTACCACTTTTTTTGAATTTACTTCTTTTATCTTTACATTTGGTAGCATTTGAGGTTATCTTGATTGATCGGATTGATAAACTCGTTTCCATCCATGTCCATGATCTTGATAGCTCCATTGATTAAGATTTTCTTTATGACATAAGGACCTTCCTATTTTGGGAAAAATTTTCCTCGTAGGTCCACATTCGAGGGGTCTCATTTGTTTCAGAACCAAGTCTACTACTTTCAATGGTTGACTTTTGGACCTAACTCGACTGTTGTATACCCTAGCCATGAGTTGTTGGTATATCTACAAATGATCTAGTGCCTTTAGACATTGCTCGTCTATCATGTTCAACTGTTCGAACATGGCCCTTGCCAAATCTGACTCCTCTAACCTTGCCTCTAATGCCACTCAAAGCGACTTCACTTCCATTTCATCCTATAAAACTGCTTCCATCCCATATACTAATGAGAAAGGGGTTTGATCGGTGGGAGTTTTGACGCTCGTTCTATATCCCCATACTGTGAATGGCAACTTGTCAGCCCAATTCTTGTAGGTAACAACCATCTTGCTTAGGATTTTTTCTTAATTAACTTGTAAGCTGCCTCTACTGCCCCATTAGCTTGTGGCCTGTAGGGAGATGATCGGTGGTGCTCGATCCCATATTTCTTCATTAGGTCTAATGTGGCTCCTTGGAATTGAACCCCATTATCCTACACGATGTGATGTGGGATACCATATCGGACGAATATATGCTTTTCTATGAACTTGGCCATCTTCTTAGTGATGATGTTGGTGTAGGATTCAGCTTCCACCCATTTTGAAAAGTAGTCAACTACTACTATAATGAAGCGATGTCCATTAGTCGAGCTTGGTTAAATCTCACCAATGATGTTGATGCCCCACCCTAAGAATGGCCAAGGAGTAGATAAACTTTGGAGCTCGGATGGGGGTAGATGACTGATATCCCTGTAGATCTGGCACTCATGGCATTTTCGTACTTCTGACACATAGTCTATGACCATTATCGTCCAATAGTACCCTTGGCGTGTATTTTCTTAGCCAATGCTATCCCATTCATATGTGGACCACAATTTCCTATGTGCATTCACCTCATGATCAATAGTGCCTCTTGTTCTGTAAGACATCTTAGTAGCATTCCTTCAAACATTAGTTTGAACAGGTCCCCTTCTACTAATCTGAATTGGATCTCTAACCATCATAATGAAGTTCTTTCGAAGTCTGTTGCGTCTTTTGGGTATTCCCCGTTCTATAAAAATTTTACGATGTCAAAGAACTAATTCCCAGTGGCTTATTGATCCTCTATTTCCACTAGGCAACAATAGAAGGGTTCTTTAGCTGTTTGTAATACTACGGGCTTGATTGATTGTAGCAAGTGCATCCGCCATTTGGTTTTCATCCCGCGGTACATGTCTGAAAATGCATTTGGAAAATTTTTGGGAGACCTCCCATATCGCTTCGACGTAAGGGCGAAGTGATTCCTCTCTTATTTCCCAATTACCAGTGACTTGTCTTATGACCGAAGCTGAGTCCACAACCACTGATACTTCTCTTGTTCGAGCCTTTCGAAGTGCCTCTAATCCGAACAGGCAAGCCTCATATTCTATACCGTTGTTCATTACTGGGAACTCCAATCTTTTGGAAAGGGGTATAGCTTCATTTTGCAGTGTTATCAGTACAACACCTAGGCCAGCTCCCCTTATGTTCATTGTACCATCAAAGAACTTCTTCCACTCTACACCTGCATCCTCGATCAAAGATAGCTGCTCATTTGGAAATTCTAGATTTTTAACATAATCAGAGTCCAATGGTTGATTTGCCAAAAATTCAACGATTGCTCATCCCTTAATGAATTTTTTGGTCACATATTCGATGTCGAATTCAGATAATAGCAATAACCATCTTGAGAGTTTTCTAGCTAGTGTTGGTGACTGGCAAGAGTACTTTATAGGGTCTATCTTCATGATGGCCTTTATTTGATAAGATTGGAAGTAATGGCATAGTTTCTTTGTTAACCAAACCATGGTTGTGCATTTTCTCCACTAAGGTGTAGCGTGACCATACTCGAGTAATCAAGTAGTAGACTGCATGTTCACTTCTATCTTCGAGTTCTTGCACAAGCATGGCTTTAACTAATGATTCCTCAATTGATAAGTATAAGATTAGGGGCTTTCCAGGCTCTAGTGGGCAGAGGATGGGTGGGTTTAACAAGTATTGTTTGATTTTGTCAAACGCTACCTGACACTGGTAGTTCCAAACCACTGGTTGGTCTTTTCTTAGTAGTTTGAAAATTGGCTCACAGATGGTGGTGAGTCAGGCGATGAATCTGCTTACATACTGTAAAGATCCCAGGAATGATCGGACTTCTTTCTCAATTTTCAGCTCAGGCATATCCCTAATGGCTTTGCTTTTATCAGGATCCATTTCTATTCCCTTTTAATTAACTATATGCCCCGGGAGTTTCTCTGATGTGACCCCAAATACACACTTTTTCGGGTTCAAGAGCAGATTGTACTTCTCGATTCAAGTTAGAAACTTATCTAAGACTATTGGGTGCTCCTCCTTGGTGTTGGATTTCACAAGCATATCATCAACATAAACTTCCACCTCCTTATGGATCATATCATGAAAGAGGGTCATGACGACCTGCTGATATGTTGTGCCTACATTTTTCAACCCAAATGGCATTACTTTGTAGTAGTATACATCCCATTCAGTGATGAATGCTGTCTTGATCTTGTTGCTTATAGCCATTAATATCTGACTATAGCCTAAGAAACCATCCATGAAGGAATACATAGCTACCCTTACCGCATTGTCGACTAGTACATCTAAGTGGGATAGGGGGGAATTATACATTAGGGAGGCCTTATTTAGATCCCTGAAATCCACGCAGACTCTGACCTTACCATCCTTTTCTACTAGGATTATATTGGCTAGCCACATCGGGAACTCAACCACTTCTAAGAATTTGGCTTCGATTTATTTTGCTAGTTCACCCTTGACCTTTTCTGCCCTTTCGGGCCTTAAGCGACGTAGTTTTCAGTGAGGAGCTTCATGGTGGCTAGTATATCCTGGTCATGGGCATTACCCTTCTTCATCAGATCATCAACATCCCTTGTGAAAGTTGCTACAACATCTTCCAGTGCTCTACCTTTCTCCGGTTCCTCGGCTGGGGTTATGTCCAGGGTCGGTTCCTCTTCTAGTTTAGGTTTAACAAGATATTCAATTAGCTTGCTGGTTGTGAAGTCAAACACATCATTGAATATCTCAAGTCCTTTGACTTCCTCCCCATTTAATATTATCGGTTCTGGCTCTCCCAAATATGCCTTAGTGCCTTCCGCCTTGTGGACTCTTACCATGTTACAGAATTTGGGCCATTTGTGCTTGTAAATTTTCATGCTCGGGGTGAAACCCAGACCCAATCTAGGTGTGATAAGAATAGGATCGATGGCCCTGATAATCCCCTAATCATATTTTCCCAAGCCTTTTCCAAGGATGAAACCTTTCTTCTTCATCTAAGTTCTCAGGCTTCCTAGGAAGAAGCGATATCCCTTCGGAGTTCCGCACCCCTTCTTCTTTCCTTCTATGGCCATTGCCAGCCTTAGCCCTTGCATTATTCTCTCCTCAAATGTGGCATTCACCATCATTTATTCTTCATCTACCTCGATCATTATCGGCCTTCCCTTATGAATAAGCTTTATCTTCTGGTGTAGAGTGGAAGGGACTGCCCCTATCACATGGATCCATGGCCTGCCTAAAAGTAAAGAATAAGTTATTGGAATGTCCAGCATAGTGAATTTCACATTGGAAGTCACCCCCTGTAGTGACCTCTGCTTCAAAGCTGCCTACTGCACCCCACTTTGAATCGTCGTAGGCTCATATCACCGTGTCAGATTTGGTGAGCATATCCTCCCTTAGCCCTAGGTGAGGTAGGACCTTAAGAGGACAGAGATTGAGAGCCATGCCATCATCAACCATCACACATGGTATCATGCGATTGAAAATTTGAACCCTGATCAATAAGGCCCGATTATGCAATCCCAATTCCTCTTGCAGCTCTGACTGATCAAAAGTTATGGATGGCATTTGAGGGGGAGCAATTCCTTCCCCGATGGCAGCGCACATCTCAATTACTAGGTTGTAGGTGTGGCAGGTATTTCCATTAACCTCTTGACTAAACCCATCCTATGCTTTTGTGATGTCTCGAGCAACCTCCAGATACTATATTTGGCCTGAGTTCCCTTCAACTGATTTACCAAACGGTCTATATCTAGCATGTCTTCATCCACCTTTGGGGGTAGGGGTGGCTCGGGTTGTTCCCTTGCAATTTCCTAAAGCTTGGATCGTTGAGCTGAAATGCCTCTTCCCTTCTGAAAACTCTACCACTCCGGGTAACCCTTAACACTCCATTCTCCATTACCCTCGTTTCCTTAGAATTCACCCAAGGGTATTGGTCGTATCCACCTTTTGTTTGGCCTCTTCACCCCTTCAGCTTGTATGAATCTAAGTTTATTGATTTCTTCCCACCAGGGGTGATCTCTCTCTCGACTGAGCTTACCTCTTCGGTCTTCCTCTTCCTCCTTGACTTAGGGATACACGCATCGAGGTCAATGGGTACCCTCTTCGATGCTTTCTTAGGCTATACTTTCGCTATGTCTCCTCATGGTTCATCTCTCTCTACTGAGAATAGTTCTGCCAGTGGATCATTCTCGGTGCTTTCACCTTCATTAGCCACTGCATTCACAACCGGGTTAGACCGAGATAGCATCACTAACATAGAATTAGTGGGTATCCCTGATCCTACTGCATAGACATTACGGTGTCTGGTCATTATCTCCCCATCAAGATGATGAGCGTGAAAGATAGCTCATCAAAATCTGGAACTGTTAGTCTTGATAAATGATAGCGATACCAATCTCGGGATCCACCTATTATCAACTATACTATAGAGGGCTTAGATGGTGTTACCGTCAACAACACATATATAAACGTCCATCACTTTACGTAGCCGGTGAGCGATTCTCCTTCCATTTGTACACAAGCGAGAAGATCTTGCATGGTAGGCTTCGAAGGTTCTAAAGATGCAAACTCCATTTGGAACTCTCCAGCGATGTAGTTCTAGTTACTCTTAGTCTCTTCCGACTGCATTTCATACCATTGACTCACTACTCCTGCCAGCAAGCACGAAAATAATTTTGCTATCATATTTTGAGAAAGACCTTGTGTTCGACACATGGTATAAAACTTGGACAAGTGAGAAGATAGTGCATCATTCCCGTTAAAAACTAACATTCCGGCCAAGCTAAAACTGCCCTAGAAAATCTCTCCCTTTCCCTTATCACCCGATTGTTTGACTGAGATTCAAGAATCTCCATCACATCGTATGAGTCCATTCCCGACTCAATCACCATAACATACTCCTCTCTCCCTTGCTAGCCAATGCTTCTCTTGACAATTCCCTCCCTATGCGAAGCGACGTAGGTTTCTGGCCTGTAAATACTGGCATCCCAGCAAGGTTGATTTTAGAAGTCCTGATCTCGCCTTCAAACTCTCGATGACTTGACTCCTCCTCTAGCATCTTCAACGCATGATTAGGATTCCTTCCCGATCCAACAATCATTACAAATTCTCCAAGCTCTTCAGATAAACATCTCAAGACCTTTGACTCCTCTAGCCCTGAGTTGATCATCCCTACTCTTGCCTCAAAATTTGGTAAAGGGTTGTTCTTTGTGCTTAGCTTGAGTGCAGGTTCATGAATGATCTTATCAGCTATCAGTTTTTTAATAGCCTTCAGCAGCTCCTTGCAGTTGTTTGTATGATGCCCGGTAGCTACATGGTAATGGCAGTAATTGTTTTTATCCTTGGGCTTAGGAGGGACATGCTTCTTTAAACTCTCCAATAGATTAAGTTCTCGCAATTTAGTGAACAGGAACCCAAGATTGGCTGTATAGGGAGATATCCCATGTTTCTCCTCTTTCGAAAGTCTAACAACGGCCACCTTTTCTTCCTGTACTAGTTGTACTGCCGATTGTTTTCCCTTCACCTACACAGGGTTAGAATCATTCTTCCTGTAATAAGGCTTAATAGCTTGTTGTCCCATTTCTACCTCCATGGCATCATACCATTCTATCTTCTCAGCCCGCATAAAAACTTCCTGATAACTGTGGAATGTTTCGGATCTAAGCCTCTTCCGATAAGATGGCAGTGCACCATCCAAGAGCTTTACGATCATTTTTGGCAAAGATAGGTGAGACTGCAACCTGACTTGTGTTGCCATCCACCTCTCAAAATAGGGCTTGAAACTTTCCCCTTGCTTCTCCTTTATTGCCTCTAGATTCTGCATAGTAGTGATTATCAGATTGTTGAAGCCATAGTGTTCTACCATTACTTGGGATAGACATCCCCAATCATAAGCTACGTCTATTGGTAGATGACTATACCATTCATTTACAGGACTACCCAATGTAATGATGAACAGCTTGGCCATCATACGATCACTGATCCTTAGGGCCCTCATCACATTCTAATAATGCTCGATATGTGTGTGAGGATCTGTATTGCCAGTGTACTTCTCAAACTGGGGTATAGCAAAGGTCGAAGGTAAAGTATCTTCATCCCCAACTGTTGACTATGTTGGGATAGCACTCGTCTGCCTCTATGCCATGGCTAAGAACTACTGCCATAACTCAGCCATTCTAGGCTATTGGTGGATGCTGTTTAGAGCTCCTGAGAAGTACCCATATTGAGTCCCTGGGTTATACTATCCCTGGAACACCTGAGGAGATCCGTCCTAGCTGGACACCATTAGCTGAGCCTCACTTTGAATAAAGGGAATGTAATTAATGGAGGGCCTAATTTTTGGCGATCCCACTGCCCTGGGTGCAAATGAAGTATATCACAGCTGCCCTGAGAAGAACTGGCACCAACCT
>CATIWQ010083518.1:0-33920 GCA_949673415.1 Euphorbia schlechtendalii | reverse complement strand
GTGATATGATATTTAAATAAATCCTATTCTACACTTGTTATAAAAAGATTTTTTATACTACACTTACACTTATGTTAATAAATTTATATTAAGTTAATAATATTCAAAATCGAACTAATGATATATAATAGTTAAAATTATATTTTACCATCGAAAATGTATTTGACAAAGAATGAAAGATGTAAAAAAATGCTCTTGCAAATTTAGCTAACATATATTTTTAGGATTAGTTCCAACATCTCGAGAAATTGAAGATAAAATAAACAATCCAAGTCCCCTTCGATTAAAAAGTTATATTGAAATTCCATTGATTGTTAAATAAAAATGTATGTGGTATGTGTATTGAATATAATGTGTTTAAAATAGAATGAATAGTATGTTATAAGAGCTCCAACATGAACTAAATACTATACCATATCACAAAAAAACAACCTTTATGCCCCACAAGAATCCCGGACAAAGTAAAATACTTTGCAGAATATTTGAATATTCCAATGATGAATAAATACAAATATAAATTTAAGTTTAATAAAAAAGAAAAATTATATATATTTTTTTAACCGACTGTATCTGAACGGGTCAACTTTTTTTCATTTTTAAAAATATTTTAAAAGAAATATCGATGAAAAAAGGCTAACGCAGTTCAAACTCTGTTTTAAGAACTCGAACAATTAATATTTTATGAGTATATAGGAACTCACTAGAGTAACATATTAAAGTATATAAAGTAATAATATATTTAAACATATCATGTCAATTTTTTATCGATTCAAAAACAAAACATGTTATGTTTATTTGCACTTATTAGTGTTTATGATAAGTTTTTGTAAGGATTACATATGGATTTCATTGGCTCCTGGTTCTACTTAACTGGGCCCAATAAAATAATGAGAGTTGGCCCATCAGTTTTTTTCTGAACAATAAAAATAAACCCAAGATTCATAGTGGTTGTTAACTAATTCTATATTGACACTAGTTATTTAACACCAGTTGACACTATACGATCTCCACCATTCATCTTAGTTTTATCTTATGGTGGAGATTTAACTACCTAAAGATGAATGGTGTAGATTGTAAAGTGTAAATGATGTCAAACAAATTGGTGTCAACGTAGAATTGTCGGTTGTTTTTATTTAAAAATATATAGTATCAGGTTAATAGAAACCCTAACCCAAAATTATGTACCTAATTTATCAAATACAAATTCTAAACGCTAAAATACAACTCAAACTAAAATTTCTAAAATAAATGACGAGGAATTAATTTATTACCTTGATGTAATTTTTAAGTAAAGCGTGGTAGACAAGATAAATATTAAATGTCAGTATAAATTATTACCCAAAAATATTGATTTAAAACAAAAGGGTATTCGAAAATTTTGTGCCTAACAAAAAATAGAAATAAGTAAATTAAAAAATTTAGCCAGAAGATGTAAGAATTTTAAATGGTTACAGGATACTTTATTATTATATATTACCATTAAATTTAATAGTGATAAAATAAGAAAGTAAACAATGATTTAAAGTAATACAAAAATCAAAAAATTAAATAATAAAAATGTAATGTAGCGAAATCTATAAAAAAATTTTGAGATAAATGTATTTCAAAACTTGACATAAGGATACGTCAACTTATCACTTAAGTGATTTTATTATACATTTCGATAAAAAAAATTAACGACACATGAATTTTAAAATTTATAAAGGTATATCAACTTTTCATTTAATTAACAAAATGGTTGAAATTACCTTTAACAATTAAAATATAAAGAAAATGTCTTTTTAAAAGATAATGAATATAAGACTATAATTGGAACTTTGGAAACTAGTAGAATAGCAAAATCTTAGTATAGAGGTGCCACGACCTATGATCAGAGCAAGTCCAATCACTTTCCTCATTTTCAATTTTTCAAATTCCATTTTGCAAGATCTATAATGTTTTTACTCCAACTATCATCCCTAGTTTCTATTCCACATTTCATATTCCCATAAAGTAATAAAACTTTATCATTACTATATTAATTTATTTACATCAAATCTATTCCCAATTGTAACGTCTAAAGGTCATTTTACCGCATTCAAAAACATACAACAAAATAATATTATATACTTTGTATAATATGTAAATAACAGAAGAGATTTATAGTGGTATCCTGGGAAGTTTAATTCCCAGACTAATCCACTTTGAGGAGCGAGCAATTTTATTAAGTAAAAGGGCATTGAAGACCACGACAAAAAAGTACACATACAAGCCAATAGAGAAACTCAACAAGATTCTCACAAAAGTACAAATCAACAGCAAGATTGCACAAAAAACCGCAAGATCACAGTAAAAGACTAAAGAGGATAAAACATAATGAAACACCTTTAATGTCAAACCCAGATCAAAGTTGATGCTTCTCCTTCACAGGAAACACCAAAATACTTAAGCCACAAACCAAAAATTGCTTCAAGATGACTCACAATCGCCGCAAAGAATGAAATCGCCTTAGAGAGAGAAAACTTCAAGGGTTTCTTTTGAATCGGCAGAAAGAAAGAAAAATGAATAGGCATATTGAAAAGAGAGAAGGAAAAAAAGGTTATATACGTGGCCTAAGAAACAAAAACATTGCGTTTTGGCAAACTAATCAAAGAGCTAATTTTCGATCCGGTCCTTGAGGGCTTCCTTGTGGGCTTGGGCTGAATACAAGGGAATTTATCCCTAACACCAATAATTAAAAAATTATCAAACAAAATAAAAATATATATTAATATAATAATACCATATGGGGAATGGTTGGATTTGACCATTCTCTATATTCATTCCCCAATTCTCCAAAATGGGGAACCATTAGACTTGCACTCATAGATAAAGATGATGTGACATTATCGCCACTGCCATGTGATCCCTGCATACGATCGAGGTTGTCCATTGACGGGTAGTTTAACTGATGTATCTTTCACACCAATATCCAAATGTTATCAGCTATCTTTTATTTTTAAGTGAATAAAAATACGAAACTCCATTAATATTCAATGTAATGTGTAAAAAAATAGAATGAATTATATGTTATAAGAGCCAAATGAGATATGTATACAACATGAACTAAATACTATACCATATCACTAAAAACAACCTTGTTGCCCCGCAAGAATCCCGGACAAAATAAAATACTTTGCAGAATATTTGAATACCCCAATGATGAATAAATGCAAAAATAAATTTAAGTTTTCAGAAAAGGAAAAATATAGATTTTTTTGAACTGACTGTACTTGAACGGGTCAACTTTTTCATTTTTCAAAATATTTTCGAAGAAATATCGACGAAAAAAGGCTAACGCGGTTCAAACTCAGAACTCGAACAATTAATGCCCCATTTCGTTTGATCTTTATTTTGTTTACTTGATTGCGAAGACTCCTGAAATTCCATTGATTTCATCGTCTTTCCCTTTCTTCCATTTTTCAATTATTTTTGCCGAATTTCGCCGGCGATGGTGAAACCTGCCGACGATTTGGCGGTGGCTCCGTTTCTTAAGAAATGCTATGAAATGGTAGACGATGACTCCACCGATTCGATTATCTCGTGGAGCCAAACAGATGATAGCTTTATCATTTGGGATATGACTCAATTTTCGGTTCAATTGCTTCCCAAGTATTTCAAGCACAACAATTCCTCTAGCTTCATCAGGCAACTCAATATCTATGTCAGTCCTTTAACTTTTTTTTTTCTCGATTTTGGCTTCTTTATTTGATTACTGTTTTTATGGCCTTGCTTTGATTTCTCTATGCTTCGGTCTTTGATTGATTTTTAATTAGGTGTTCGCATTTGATTTTTTTTATTATGAATTGAAGAGAAGAGTGTTTTATATATCAAACAAATTAAAATTCGGGAGGGGCTTATATTGATTGATATTATACCAATTTCGAAGCGTGGTGTACTACTTGGCTTTGTTCTGTTGAATTACTGAGCAAAATTTTGGTAATTAGAATGGATGTGGTGGGAATATATAAGAATTGTTGTTACTTAAACCAGATTATGTCGCATACAATCATACAGAAATTACTGAAAAATTTGCAGAAAATAGCGAACACAAGATTTACTTAAACCGGAATGTTGTTATTACATTATACTAGCAGAAAGTTGTCATGATTTTGTTGTTTGTTTGCAACTTTTCTGGAGCATCAGTTTTCTTGGGACCTTACTTGTTCTTGTTTTGTTGATTTTGCTATCTAATTTCTTTCTTTACTGGACTGATATTGCTACTCTTTTGTTCTATTTTCTTACATTTTGGAATGATTGTTTATTCTTTCGCCGTTTGATATGTGTTTTGAAGAATGTAGGTGAGCCAGATTAGAGGATGAAATATTTAAACAAATGCAAAAGCTTTCTAGTTTCATCTAATTGTTGTCTGCAATCACAATGCAGATCATGTAGTGATTCTAGTTTTCTATTTCATGCTATTTGTTTTAGCACCTTTTATGTGATATTCAAGTTCATTGAGCATTTGATTTGGCAAATTTTATATCCATTGATTAGGATATTAACTATTTAACTTGTATGTTTTATGCTTAATTTTTTTCACCTGAAAAATTATTGAACTTCTGCCATACTTTTTTTAACTTGCTATTATCTTGAGGTTATTTTATTCAGTTTTATCAACTGGGGATTTTGTTCTATGCAGTTTTGTTGTGGAATTGGTGCATTAATTTTTTTTTGTCCCCTAAGAAACTTCATATCATATTCACACAAATGTTGCTACTCACGATAATAAGGATCATGGAATCCCCTGCAAAATAGGCTTTGTAGTCTTTTTTAATACATGAGAGCTCTTGTTATTTAAGCGGTTATTTCTCAGTTATTTTCTCGCTCAACTCGTAAGGGTTAGAAGTTGTTTATGGCTGTTTGTTTTTATTTTAATCCATTTATTTTCTCCTCATGATATGACTTTTAGATATATTCCATCTATTGCACGGGTGAAGGCCAGATTTAATGATCGTAAATATTTTTCAGGGATTCAGAAAAGTCGATGCCGATCGCTGGGAATTCGCAAACGATGGATTCATCAAAGGAAAAAAGCAACTGTTGAAGAATATCACCAGAAGGAAAAACTCCCAAGCTACAGAAACCCGAAAAACACCGCAGCAGCAAGAGAGCTCAGGCGAACCAGCCGAAAAGATCGATAAAGAGGGTATGTGGCAGGACATCGAGAATCTAAAAACCGACAAAAACGTCCTTATGCAGGAGCTAGTCAAACTCAGGCAATTCCAGGAAAACGCTGACAATAAAATGGTCCTTCTGAAAGATCGGCTTCAAGGAATGGAAAAAAACCAGCAGCAGATGCTATCGTTCTTAGTCATGGTTGTCCAAAACCCGGGATTTCTGATGCAACTGTTCAACCCGAAAGAGAACACCTGGCGAATGGCCGATCCAGGGACGATTATCGAAGAAGACGCAGATGAAGAACAATTAGCTTCCGATAAGATGATAGTGACATATCAGCCATGGGAAGAAGAGATGAAGGAAACCCCGCAAGAATCGGACCCTTTTTCTGACGGGATGAAAGATCCCGTTGTGAGTCCCGATTTCGTGAAACTGCTTATGGATGAGAATTTCTCCATCGAGAATTACACGCCGTTCGTTCTTCCGGAAATACGGGATGAGAGTACATGGGAGCAGATTCTTTTCGCCAGCCATTTCTTGCAAGATGTTAATGGTAGGAATCGAGATGGTGAAGTGGCTAATGCGGAAAATGAAACTCAAGTAGGGGCATTGAAAAATACGGAAAGTTCGGGATTTTCGATGGAGCGAGATGATGAATTTCAGAGCTTGGAAGGGAAATCTGTTTGTGATGAATTGCATACAGAAAAGGCAGGGAATCTGGAAATCGTAACCAAGAAAATGGCTTGTTTGGCATCGGAAACTAACCAAGAAACTTCATTGTAATTGGAAGTTTTCGGAATAAAATTGTTATATAGGTATCTTTTGCTCTGATATATTGCACAGGCCAGTTTTTACCAAATCCATGTGAGTTTGTTCACAGATTGTTCTTCTCATACATGATAAACTTTTTTTTAATTGCTATAATACTTTTATACTCGTATTTTATTCAGTCATCGTTAACTTCAGCTGATTGTTTTATGTGTTTGGGTAGAAGTAGATATTTGGTGTGGTGGCATCATCCCGTTTTGAAGACTCGGCTGGGAAGATGGTAAGGAATTGTTTGTTCTATAAAAATGAAGTCGTTTTGCTGTGAAAAGTACATCATGTATTACAATGTGTAGTTATTACTGCTTGGTGAAATGAGATTTATACTTTGAGACTCTGCTACATTGTCATAAATTTTGCTGTGTTCTGCCTTCTGCTCCTTTTTTGGTGCAGAGTATGTATGTTATACAATTGCCATTGTTCATCTTTCTTTGAGATAATGCAGAGTTTGTTTTCTTGCAAATGTTTCAATCGGATAGTCATGAGTTAATTTGATCAAGTTGATCATGGGGTGAAAATATCCGGTGCCAGTAAAATTGTTCTTAACCCCGGGTTTCATGGTTATAAGTTTTGTTACAAAATTTTGAAGGGCAAAACCTCATTTTTGGTCCCTCATTTTCCCATTTTCGCTCTTCTGCTACACAGGTTATCCATTTTGTTCCCATGCTATGCAACATATTACACTTTTAGTCCCTTAAATGCATATCATGCAAAATACCGTTAATATAGAGTTTAAAATGTAAGGCTCAAATGGTAACATGATGTATTGTACATGGACCGAAGGAGTAATAGTTGAATAGCACAGAGACCTGATGGGTATTGATTGAATAGTACAATGATCAAATAAGTATTTGATTGAATAGTACATGGACTAAATGGATTCGTATATCACAAGGATTAAATAAGTAAATGACTTGTTGCACATGCACCAAAAGAGGCTTTTTCCCAATTTTAAGAGTATGAGTCATATGAAACTCCATTTGTTTTGGTTATAAATCATAGATGATTACAAGAAAGTTGAGCTTGACTGTTTCGGATGGAAATTTATAGCAAGAATCGGATCCCGAGAACATTTTCCTTGCATTGCATGCTTGATAGGGAAATTGTTAGAAATACCTACTTTCAAATTCACCATTTAATAAATGCAGATTCATCAAATTAATTTATTTTTTACCACATTAAACAATTTAAATTCATTAAATACCCTGTATGTTATTGATTTGTGGCTCTGTTTTTAAATTAATTTACAGTTATTTTAGAATTCTATCCAATCTCATTTGTAGTCTTCTTACAATTTCTTATCAAATTCGCTTTCATTGTTCTTCATTTGAGTTTTCATTATTCCTCATTTAAAATTGAAATTATCATTTTAGATTTTTTATTCAATTTCTTCTTTAGCATCTATCCAGTTTTCATTTTTTCAATTTAAATATATTGTTTCGACGCTCCTTCAAAGTCAGTTTTACGATTTCATTATCATGATCTAGTTTGATTCTCAATTGTAAGTAATATCTATTTCGAAATTTTATCACATTGTAAATCCATTGCTTCATTTTAGACCTTCAGTTTTCAACAACTTAATTTTTTATCATGTTCAATCAATTTTTTGACAGACTATAATAATGGATGCGATTGCTATTTTTCTTCACCACAATGGTTATTGAAGTCCAGAAAATAAATTCATCAATTACAATGTTGATGGCTTTCTAATTCCAAAAAATTATGGTTATGATAATTTTAGAATCATTCAATTTCGTAGTCTAAAACTAGACCAATTGAATGAAAATAGTCGAGTGAAATATAAACCTAGGGCCAACGAAGATATTCAAATGAAGATACTCTATTGAAATATTCAAGTGAAGATATACAACATATATTTTTTTGTATACTTCAAATTTACGTTTGTATAGTAAAAATATACACAAGCATGTCAAATATACAATTTTTTTAATCACTTAATATTTCCTTTCTAATACTTTGGGAATTGTAAATATATATTTCCACGATAAAAAATATATCAATTCTCTATTAAGTATATTTTTTTGTACATACAATTTCTTAATCATTTTTTTAATGCATGTGTTCTGCATGTGAACGAAAAATATACATTTTACAACAAAAATATACAATTGAATACAATAAATATACTATTTGCATATATCAAATATATGTTTGTATAGTAAAAATATACACGAACATGTAAAAATATACAATTTTCTTTAATCACTTAATCTTTTTTATAATGTACATGTATATTGGGATTTTAAATATATATTATTGTAAAATATACCACATTAAGTATAATTTTTCACTATAAACCCATGGCTTCATTTTAGACCTTCCTTTTTCAACAATTTAATTTTTTAGCATGGTCAATCAATTTTTTGAAAGATATAATAATGGATGCAATTGCTATTTTTCTTCACCATAATGATTCTTGGAGTCCATAAAATGAATTCTTCAATTACAATGCTAAGGGTGTTCTAATTCCAAAAAATTCTACTTATGATAATTTTAGAAGGATTATATTTTGTAGTCCGAAACTAGACCAATTTAGTGAAGATATTCAAGGGAAATACCAATCTAGGGCCAAGGAAGACGTTCAAATGAAGATATACAACATATTTCAAATTTACGTTTGTATAGTAAAAATATACTTGAGCATGTGAAAATATAAAATTTTCTCTATAATGTATGTGTATTTTGGGAATTATAAATATGCATTTCCATGATAAGATATATATCAGTTTTCCATTAAGTATACTTTTTTGTACATAAATTTTTTAATCTTTTTATAATGTATGTGTTCTACATGTGAACAGAAAATATACGCTTTACAACAAAAATATCCAATTGAATACAATAAATATACAATTTGTACATATCAAATATATGTTTGTATAGTAAAAATATACACGAGCACGTAAAAATATATCATTTTCTTTACACTTAATCTTTTTTATAATGTACGTGTATATTAATATTTTAATATTTCTTTCCATTTTAAAATATATCAATTTTACATTAAGCATAATTTTTTGTGCTACAGTTTTTGAATCTTTTTATAATAAATGCGTTCTGCATGTGAAAATATACATTTTTACAGTAAAAATATACAATTATATATACCATTTGTAATATTCAAACTTATGTTTGTATATTAAAAATATGCACGAGCACGTAAAAATATACCATTTTCTTTAATCACTTACTCTTTTTTATAATGTATGTGTATTTTGGGAATGTAAATATACATTTCCATTGTAAAAATATACCAATTGTCTAATAAGTATACATTTTTGTGCATATATTTTTTGTATTTTTTATGATGTATACTTTCTACATGTGAATGAAAAGTATACGTTTTTACAGTAAAAATATACAATTATATATACTATTTATATATTCAAACTTATGTTTGTATATTAAAAATATACACGAGCATGTAAAAATATACCATTTTGTATAATCACTTACTCTTTTTTATAATGTATGTGCATTTTGGGAATATAAATATACATTTCCATTGTAAAAATATACCAATTGTCTAATAAGTATACATTTTTGTGCATATATTTTTTGTATTTTTTAAACTATATGTGTTCTACATGTGAACGAAAAGTATACGTTTTTACAGCAAAAATATACAATTACATACAATAGATATACCATTTGTAAAAATAAAATATCAAAATTAGTTAACTATATTAGAATCATTATTAGTTTAACTATATCAAAAAAATATACAATGGATGTTAAAAAAAACAAAGTTTTTAACTGGTTAATTCTATACCTCACAAACACATTATCTAATTTCAGAGACACATCTCTAATCAGTTTTCCACTAATGGTTTGAATGGTCCAAGGTATTCAACATCACTGTGTTCCTTTTTTCTGCTTTTCGCTTGCCATGGTAGTACAAGCTCAAGGCATACCTTCTACTATAGCCTTTGATATCAATCTTAATTGGGATTAGCATGTTTTCGATTAGGTATTTGGCACAGAGTAGAACGAACAAGCTACAATCACTATAAACAACATTTTTTACTAAAGTGATGAACTCGAAGTCTTTGAAGTAACAAACAGAGAAAAATTAGAGAAAATATTAGAACTCAAATCCTGGTGAAAAGGCGAAAAGTATAAGAACTAAAAAAATTGATAGATAAATTACGGAAATCCTCAAATTGAGGAAAATACGAACTGCAATCAAAGAAGTAGTCTTGAAACGACGAACATGCAATGAATTGTATTCACGATTTTTTGTAAAGGAGGAGAGTGGTTTTTAAGGATTAGAGTTAATAACCAATTAGGAGTTTTCAATCGTAATTAACCGGGATGCAATTCAATATGTGTTTTAATTTGATGGTGGTATGAATTAATTAGAAAAAGATAATTAGTGAAATAAAATGCTGATTAATGTATTATAATATTAAAAAGGGGTATTTATTAAATATGATTCTCTATTCTATAAAATCCTATTCTATAAGAGGGTATTTATAAAAATTACCCTGCTTGATATGTGTTTCATAAATGATTTTATACTTTTACTTTTTTGTTATTTAATTCATTTATGAGACACATGTCAAGCATGCAAGGAAAAGATCCTCAGAACCTGATTCTTGTTATAATTTGTCGGTTCTAATACAAGTTGTGAATTTAATCTCTAAACTAACTGGAACATGACGCTATCTGCTTCGGAAATCATACTTTCATGTAATAGAGCGGTAAGTTACAAAACAAATGGAAGGTGGTAGTTGTCAAAACTGTAAAAGATAAAGGAGAAGTTCCATAAAAAAAACACAAACATTGACTTATTTAAAAAAAATAAAATATTGAATTTTGGAATTAAAAATTTGAAGACTTACTCAGAATAGAAAAACGGAAATCAAAGTTTGACTGTAGCACCAATCATAATGGTCCATCTTTCAAGTGATTTAAACCATTAGGCAGGTGAATAAATAATCTTCATAATTAATCATGTTATTCATGATTTTTAGTTGAACGAAATGGGCCTCATCAAGTATGGAAATTTATTTAAAAAATTGACTGGAATTGAAAAAACTGTTTCATTTCTTACTAATAAAAATCATATGGTTGAGTACTTCCACTCTATGTTACTTGGATTTGTGATTTTTGGCGGCTCACTTACTGATATCGATGCAGGATACATGTCCGGTATGTCGGAATGAACAGGGTATGGTCGTATGGCAGACCAGAAGCAATAAAGATGTTGAACTGGCATGGAAGGAATAGCTGATGGAGAAGAGGAGAGACACGTTGGTCTACAAGGATTAGTTACTTTAATTTGGACTTTTACAGCTGGAAATTAGTAAAGTTCACAGATGAAAAGTGATATATAAGAGTACAGGGTAACTTCAATGGTTGAGATGAGGAGTCTCTCCAAATAGTGAATGAATATGAGAAATGATTAAGTTCAATCATTTCTCATATGGTATATTCTCAAAGTGAAATTCTCCAAATACGAGGAATGTACAATTCCTTTTTTTATTATTTTTAATTTTTGTTTTGTTATTTTTTTATTAATTTAATAATAAAATATTATTATTTTATAGTGAATTTGATTTGGGGAATAATAAATGAGGAAGATGGTTGGAGATAAAACACTGTAGACACTTTAAAATGGGATTTGAAGAATGGAAAATGAAGAAAATGATTGGAATTGCTAAAAATCTCAAAAACTTTAAGTAAAACCTTCTCGAATGAATAATGCATTTATTTTTCTCAAAAACTTTAAGTAAAACTTTCTCGAATGAACAATGCATTTATTTTTCACCTCTTCATCTCTCCCTACATTACCTTTCCTAAACCTCTCTCTTACTCACTACTCTGTAGTCTGTAATCACTAAAAGTTAAATACGATGGTTTAAAATTTAAAAAATGCCAGATTATTATTATCTGATAACATTTTTATGGAACTTTAAGTTTATTTTAATTTCATTCTTTACTATTTTTTTGTATCGCAGTACCCGTATCCATAATTAGGACGATGTCCTCGCATCCTAAAAATATAAAATTAACTTACCGGACACTAGCATCCGCACCCGTATGCGATAACTGTACCCGAGTCTAGGTAAAATAGCTTCCACTTCTAGATTCCTAGATGAACTCGTGTTTACAAATTAAATTTTGAAACCCGTCATGCTTGAAAATTAAAAATACAAATGATTTAAAATATGAAATAAAGTTCAATCCCCTGTCACGTTCAGGTAGCGAAAACTCAAAAAAAGTAATGAGCAATGAATCCCCAACCCAGTAATCCAAAACCAGTTCAATTATCAGAACATACGAGACAAAAAGAATTACAAGCAATTCCTTAACAGTGTTTGGCTGGCAAGATTAGAGGTGAATAGCCTTAGCCATACCATACGCTGCAGCGGAAGCAATGGCACCAATGAAGGCAGTCTGGAGGGCACTCATGAACGGCTTGTTGCCCGTGAAGTAGCCCTTGGCATAGCCGAAGACGAGCAATGAGACAATGGTTAAGATGACGGAAGCCACCACGGCATCCTGAGCTCTTGTGATGAATATGTAAGGAATGAGTGGCACCGCACCACCCAATATGTATGCAATGGCTATTGTTAGTGCGCTTTGTAGTGCTCTTCTTGGGTCTGGCTTCTCTAATCCCAATTCAAACCTACATTCATTCAATTTCATTTCAAACTCATGTTTTGAATTCTTACACAACGATATAACGTGGCTCGTTTAACATAAATCATTCCTTCGGTGCTTCTACGAGTAAATATTGAAAGTTCTATAATTATACGAAACCATTTTTAATATGTTATCGTTCAAATTTTATGCCAATAAGGTGTAGCTCAGTTGGCAACGAATGCTGACCAAGTTGAATGAATAAATTTCAATCTCAATAAACATACTCATTGAGAGGAGTGAGGACTCTTAACTGTGACTAACCCCAAACAAAAAATATCTCAATGAAGATACTTACACGTATTATCCAAAAAAATCGTTTAATTTTTATACTTTTCCAAAATGAAATTTCTACTTATAAACAACTTTTCATGTTTTCTTTAACTATGCAATCGAGCTGTTTTTCTATTAGCATGTTATTATTCTATTCCTATAAGAATAAAACAAATGTAAATACATATTTGTATTTTTATATCTATAAATATACCATTATCTTTTCATTATTTACATATTTCTCAAATCTAGTTTTTTTGGGGGTCCATTTCCGTTTCCAATAACATAACACTATAATGGAATACCTTTACATCACATCAACGTACTCCTACCAAAAATTGTTCGAACTTCAAAGTTCAAACCATGACATATCAACCGGTTTTCAGTTTTACTGAAGGGAGACTTAATCATCATTTACACACAAACAAAACAAGATTCCAGTTGAATTTGGAAAATGATACTTAATTAAACAATGAAATTTGCAGTTTATGAAATGAAACTTACTTCATCATGAAATCGAGCCATGCTTGAGGCTTCTTCCTAAGAGCATTAACTACAGGCTCGTATTCATGTGGCTCAATTCCATATTCTGCTAATATCTCAGCGATCTCTGCCGCCTCTGCAATTCGCATCAAAATAATCTCCATTTTTATTCACACCAATACTTCGATTTCAATCCAAACAAACAAAATCTAGCTCAATCAAACCTGTATCAGGAACAGCATTGATCTCTTCTTGTTCTCTCTGTAATTCTCTCGCATAATGATCCGCCTCACTCTTAGCAGCCAGATACCTGCACGAATCGCAGTCAATAATTTGTTAGGGAAAACAGAGCAAAAGAGCAGAGCCGTACCCTCCGAGTCCCATGGAAATAGCACCGGCGGCGACTTCCGCGACGCCGGCGGTGAGGACGATTGAGGAAGTAGCATTGGCGCCGGATAAACCGGCGGCGAGAGCAAAAGGAACGGTGAGACCGTCAGAAACACCGATGATGATATCGCGGACAATGTCGCCGGCGGTGAAGTGGCGCTCCTTGTGGTGGTCGAGCAGGCTCTGTTTGTCTGCAACGCGATCCATTGCGGATTTTTTGGGGTTTTGACGTAACTAACCGAACGAAGGATGCGATTAATATAGCGGTGGTCACAGTTCACTGGAAGCAACTGTAATTATGTTCATATGCTGAATTTGGCCTTGTTTTTGGCATTTGATTATCTGGCAATTTTGTTATTTTCTTCCCGTTTTTGTGTTATTTACTTAATTTCAATTGCTTCTTATTTGAGGTTTTTCTACCGTAATATTTTGTTTTTTTTAAAGAATATAAAGTTTCTGAAGGGTAACTGTATATTACTCTACCTCCATTCCCCGACTCCACTTTAAAATACGTATCAATTGAACTACATCGAATTAAATTCTTTTTATCGTAATATAAATTTTTATAAATAATAATATCGTTTTATGGTTTATATGAAAATTTATTCACAATTAATTATAATTACTTTCTTCAAACAAATAAAAAGTAATCATATTGATATTGTTTCTGAATATCCAAATAATAAACAAATATAATAATATTCAAGGACATTCTGATTCTTCGCAAGAAAACAAAGAAGACACTCTAATTTACAAAAATTTAAAACACGTAGTGGAATATTAGTGATTGCTAACTGAAATATGTGGTACCAACAGTTGTTCTAACTAATAGCACAATGCAAACCTTATTTTTTAAGTTTTTTTTAAATATAATTACGTGCAAACATAGTTAAAATAGACTTAAATACATTTTTGGGATCTGTTTTATAATTTTAATATTCATTTTGTATCTGATTTATTGAAATTGAATATTTGATGTTTACCGAATTCCACTTTGACCTGTTTGGTATTTGACATATTGAATTTTAGTATGATAATTCAAAGGATCATTGAGAATCGACAATTCTATGCATGATTAACGAAACATATTATAGTTATTTCACGTTTTTTACATTGTTAAATAGACACTTTGTGTACTAAATTAGATAGATCATGCATCAAATAGACATACAGTGAATACATTAAGTTTCAAATAGGTAAAAAGTGAATACTTTAAACATCAAATAAATAATTTTAATAGGTTAAACATCAAAAGAATATTTGAATTATAGAACAGACATAAAAAAAAATATTTAATCCAGTAAAAATACATAATATGTTTTATGACTTTATTTTTATAAAACTATCATTAATTTAAAAGGAATGATAACTGCATCAGATATCATAAAACTTTCATTTTAAATATATTGAATTTTAAACATTTTTTTTATCACAAAATTCAATTTTCTATTTCTCTTCATTCTCCATTCATACTATTTATATTATTTCTTGCTGCTAAGTAGCATTGGACTTTTTAAAGGGCATACTCCCAGTAAAATGACCCTTCACAATAATCCAAATATAAGCATCTGTTGCAAGTGAAAATATATAATTTTATTGGGAAAATGGTACCAATATGCCCACTATGTATTATATTGCTATTGTCAAATAATGTAAATGCACTTTGTAATGGTTTTATTGGATTTGGCTTCTCAACCCGCATTGTTTGATCATCAACTAGAAGGGAAATATCTAGCAAATAGGATTTGAAATGGAGGAGAATTCTCTGAATTCAATGGGGATCTGTCTAAATCAGAATGAAAAATTCATGATAAAAATTTTATAGGGTAGAGATGAAGATTTATTTATATCCCAGATCCTTAACAGGGATTAAGGATAACATTTCCCAACCCTATGAATACCCAAATCCGATAAGCGTAAATGATTTTTTTAACTTACAATACGTGAAATCATTCAAATTTATAAATATCATTAGGTAAATTAAAAAAAAAACTAAATACAACATCAACTAGTTAAAATTGAGACAAGATGTTTAAAATTTATCTTCAACGTCAACTATCTATGTAGCGTTTGCAATGAAATTAATACTAACTACAAAACATTTTTAATTTATTTTATTATTTTTCACTCATTACACAATTTAACACGAATTGTTTTTCGAAGTATTTAGATGAAATAGCTTTAATTATAGGTTCTTTAAATATAAAGATTTCATATTAGGTATTCTCACAGGTAAGAGTCAATCTCAAAATCAAATCCAACATTTTTTCTACTCTGTAGTTTTTAAGGTGGGATATTCTCCTATTCAAATAACAAAGAACAATATTGTCCAGCAAATTATTTTCCTATCAATTAGCATGCGCCAGCTATCAAGAGATACTTTCCAGCATCAATTTCTTTCTATTTTGCTTTGTATTGATGTCTCTAGAATTCTTTCCTTCACATATTTATTATTATGTCTATAATTACTTTACCTTTAGGATTTATTTCCTACTTGCTCTTTTGTGTATAATTAAACTATGAAAAAGGTTATCAATCAATGAAAATACATATAATTTGAAAAACTGTAAAGGGAAAAAAATTGATGCTAGAAATTTTAACACCAATGACTCAAACATTTTTTCTGCCAAATTTATATTTTTTTGTGTTGCTAATGAATGTAATTAATCAAATTAAGTACCTCAAATCAAGCCAATGTTAAGGATTTTATGTAAGTGTGTTAATTATATGCTCATGTGGTTCAACTTGGGATTTTGTGTTGTCAAAAGTGGAATTTGGATTCCATATATATTGATTCCGCCGTGTGTACCATGAGCCAAAATTTTACACGTGAAAAAGTGTATGAGGGTGGCTTTGCGTATGACCGTATAATATCTAAATTCAACCTAAGAACATGCACAATGGTTTTCCATTACGGAGAATTCTCTAAAATGAAGAATGAATATGGAAAATGGTCAAGTCCAACAATTTCTCATAGAGTATATATTCAAAATAGAGGGAACCCCAAAATGGAGAATGATTATTATATTAATATAATTTTTTTTTATTTTTGATTTATTTTAATGTGTTTAATACTTTTTTGATTATTGGGAATATATTTTATGTAAAGAAATTAATATAATAATAATAAAATATTATTACTTTATGGGTATCTGAAATGAAGAATAGAAAATGGGGAAGATGATTGAAGCAAAAACACTGTAAATTCTGCAAAATGAGATTTTAAGAATGGAAAATGGGTAAAATTGTTAGACTTGCTCTAAGATAGAGGCCGCGCTCCTCCCGATAAAATTTTGGTTCAACTTTGTACTCAGTTAGTGCTTTCTTTGCATTCACAGCAACCTTATGCAATTTAACTAACATTATCAAACCGATATTGAGTATTTTCTGTTACCAAATCTATGACTTTTCAGTTATAATCTTATGAAATTTACCTATACCAGGAGCACCGATGATCCAGGTAGCACAAGACCAAAACACACCAATTTTGAAAGTTTGGGTTGTACACAAACACGTGAATATGAAAAATATATACTGCCTCCATTCCATTTTAATTGTTTTTTTTAGAGTTTTACCTTATGATTAAGATATGATTCAAAAAGATTAAATTAATTTTTTTGTATTTATCACAATGATTAATAAATTAATAACAGTCTTTTTCATATTTAACAATATCTTACCTTATCTTTTGTATCCATAGAATTTCATTCCATCTTAACAAGGATAGAAATGAAAGAGAAATGAAATAAATCTCTTAAACATAGTAAATAAATTCATTGCTATTAATATGAATAGAATTGAAAGGGAAACGAAATTAATATCTTAAATATAGGAAAAAAAATTAATTGTTATTTATAAGGGTAGAAACGGAAGAAAGAGGAAAAAAAAGAACAAACAACAATTAAAATGGGAAAAGATAAAAAAGTTAAAGACCAATGAAATGGGATGGAGAGAATATTAGTTTATTACATTTATAAATACAGATTCATGTGATTTTATTATTATATAATAAAATGACACAATAATTAAAATAAATTTAATCGCATTCCACAGTTAAAGCATTAAAATTTGTGAATCATTGATCAAAATTTTGATAATAGTATGAGATTTGATAATTCCAATTGCGGTACGTCTAATTGAAAATGCATAATTATTAATTGAAAATGAAATTTTAATTTAAGAAAGGGTTAATAAAAAAATAGAAGGATAACTTGTCAAAAACATTACATTAATTATGAGAAAACAAGTTTTTAAAATAAAAAAAAATTAGGATACCATTTAAGTTCCTTAATGCCATGATCGGCTCCAATTTTGGCTGCGATCAAAAGTCACTAAAAATGAATGGAATATCAATTACTAATGCATCAATCAATCTCATATTTGGTGTATCAATCTTTGCTTACCTTAGTCATTTTATAATAGGGAATTAACATCTTAACCTCCTTTTTAATCAAGATAGGTGTAATTTCACTACTCAGATTAAATTTCAGATGGTAGGCCAGAATAATCATTCTTTAAAAGCTTGGCTTAATTGAAGATTTCAATACGATTTTGGGCCAAATTAGTATTTTGATTTTATAGAATCATTAATTAGGATATAAGGCAAAAAAGTGATGAAAATGACATGGTGCACACGGCAATAATTGTTCATCATTTATGAGAATGTGGTTCGATGTAACATCCTGTCTCACTTGGATGAAATTATGAACAATTCAGAAAACTAAGGTTGAATTACCAGACATTGAAATGTTACGAAAATATGTGGGTCTAAATCAAGGGCTACTTACATAATACTCCCATTTGCCCAAAATAATTCCGGACCAGGTTTGGCCAATTACAAATTAGCAATTCTTAATTACTGAAACACGGTTCAACCAAAAGTTAATTACAAACCTTCATCACAAGCTCTCAATCATAATCCAGATGAAATCGTTTCTGTCAAACTATTCCAAAATCTGATCGCGTTTTCCTCTCGATTCATCAAGATTCAACCGATTATACTCCTCATTCATCATGCCTCAATCAATCTCTTTACGAAATCGCGAAAATTTGAGGTAATAATCACAAAAACCTAAAACTCAGCATTTATCATTGTTCTTCTTCTTCTTTTTTCTGATTTCGATATCATCTAATTGTTGTTCTTTTTCTTATTTCGAATTTTGATAACCTGTAAATAAGCATTCAATTCGTTGCCTGTAAAATACATAAATCGGCCACATAAGGAAGCATTAACGAGGAAGGTTTCAATTCTTGCGTGCAAAAGAACAAACATACGAGCAAGAGTTGAATCAAAACAAAATGAGGTGAGAAATAGCTACACTTATCTTCAAAATTTCATTGTTTATGCTGAATGTTTAGTAGATTAATATAAATACGTAAATCAGTAAGAAGAGACAAGAATATTAATAATTGAATGGATAGAGTCCATCTGATAATTCTTACAGATTGGAATTGAAATGCATAGTGTTTGGCAATCCTATTAGAATATCTTATATGTTAGCAATTTATTTCGCTTAACCAACAAACATGTGAGAAATATAGTAGAAACTCAATGTAAACATGTTCAATAATATGTGTGTGTTACGTGTGTAGTATCAACCAAATAGAGTTCTCACATGATTTTTAACAATTTTGAATTGAAATGCATAATATTTGGCAAAATGCAAAGTGTTTGAAATGAGTCACAATATCTTAATTTGACAGGAAAAGGAGAAGAAAAAACACTTCAGAGAAATTACTTCACCGCACACAACTAAAATTGGATCGACAATAGATGAGTAGCGTAATTAGGGAGATTATCCTCTAGACAATTACGCAATGAAGATAACGGATTATAACGAGGAATCAGTTAAAAAATTTAGAGGTCTTATCAATCTGATATAATGAACATCATACTAAATCGTAAACTTGTATAATACGCATTATATCACTCGGAAAATATCAAGTATAATGAAATATGGTACAATGAACATTATGCCAAAATGCAAACTCGTATAATATGAATTATATCAATTTTAGTTTTCAATTTTTTTTATCGAATGTATATCGAGTTGGATCTTATTTTAAAGATAAAAATGAAACTAACAAAATATTTTAAAGATTCGTTTCGAAAAAATTAACGGTTTGAGAGATATCATTTAACTTTTAAGTTAGAAATTCAAATTAATTAAAAGATAATGTTATTGTTAATAAGCTTAGACAAAATTACAATTAAATCTAATTAGTTAGACCTTCTGACAATTAATGATAATTCAACTAAATTATGTTTTCATATTTCTGCATTAGTGAAAAAAGCCCAAAAACATTTATCTAAATACACAATTTGTTACAAATCTATTAGAAACTTAATAAAAAATTAGTAAGTGATTCAAATGAGTTATAAAATATCAATAGAAATGCAAAAAAAAAAAAAAAGGTAATTAAGTCACGTACCCATAAAAAATTAGATTTTATTACTTTTACAATAATGAAAAATTAATATTCACTTTGCTATTTTATTATATTCTTTTTTTCCATTTATCTTTATTCTCTTGTAACTATCTTTTCTTTTAAATTTTTACAACTTCAAACCTCAATATCTTACAAACCGTTGATTTTTTTGAATTGATGCTTTGAAATATTTTGTTCGTTTTAATTCTATCTTTAAAATGATATACACTTTGAATTTTTCGAAAAAATAAAAAATTTAACGCAATCTTATACATAGTATAATAGCTGTATAATAAAAATCATAATTTTTCATGAAGACGTTATACAATGTATAAGAGTGGTATAATGTTATTTAAAAAAGAATATATAGAATACATCATACCACTCTTATATCATATATAATGTCTTCATGAAAAGCAGTAAAAACAGGTATTATACAACTATTATACAATATATAAGACTACGATAAATTATTTTTTTTACTAGAAAGGGAATTTTGTTGTAAAAATAACCACTATTATACCATGTATAAGAGCTTTCATATCAGATTTAAGATCTTCATGTCATGATTTTATGGGGAAATTGATCCTATTATGAACATCAAGGAGAAAAAAATCTATATAAATTCATTATACAACTTTACACTATTTATAAAACCTTAATAAAAATGCATTAAAAAGGGCATTATACCACAATTATCCACTGTATAAGATTGCGAAACATTAATTTTTTTTCGAAAAAAACAAATTGTATGTCATTTTGAAGAGAGAGAAGGTAATTATGAAGGTTAACAAAGTCAACTTAAAAAAAGGTAAAGGGAAAAAATGTTTTTCCTTTTTATGTAAAAGAAATAAAGGATTCTTAATTTTTGAGTTTTGCAAAATTATAGATTTGTAGAACTTAAATTTTAATAAGAAAATATGGCAAATAAAAAAATAACACCCAGAGAAAAAGATATCTCATAAAAATTTTAAAAACCAAAAAATATGCAAGGTAAAACATTTATCTAAAACACAATGGAAACCTATTAAAAAGATATTAAGTAGCTCAAATGTGTTAAAATATCAACTAGAAAAAGCCAAAAAGGGAAATCTAACAGAAATTTAGCACATTTAATAAAATGCACAATATTTGCAATGTTTAGAAATCTAATAGAAAACCAACGATTAAATGTTAAATTCCACGAATACCATGCATCCATACAAATATATAACTGAAAATTGTAATCAGAGTTTCTATTAATAGGTAAAGTTAGAATATCCGAAAAAAAATTCAATGTTTTTTTTTACAATTCTTTGAGAGAAAAAAAACTCAGTGAAGTTCTCCTATTATGCTCCACGCTGTTACAAACACTTCATTTGATGCCAATCCAACCAACACAAATCTTTGCTTTCTTGTCTCCCTGACTAGCCCTAACATCCGAAGAAAGTATTTGTTGCTACCAAACACCTGATGATAAAATCTAAGTATCTCTCAATACTAGCATTTTCTCTTTCGTGTAATAATCTTAGTAGTAATCCTAAGTAGTTAAACTAAACTTTTTTTGTAAGTCTGAGCAGGTATACATGGAAGCTCATCCATTTGAAACACATGAATTGTACAATTCTTATCTTTCATATCAACAACATACTCCTTGATAGTACATAATAGATACGAAATACCCTTTTGATGGCTTTACCTTGATATATTAAAAGATAAGAATCTTTTAACAAGGTATATAGCGATTTAACAAGATTCTAACAGAGGTGATGTAAATACGTGTGAGAAAAAACATAATATGTTAAAATCTATTAAAAACCCAATAAAAAGTCAATATATAGCTCTAATGAGCCGTTATAAAAAAAAGCTCACACGAGGTGAATTCTCATAAAATTATAAAAATACAATATTCTAGTCAGATTCTAATAAAATGTTTAAGGGTTCTAATAGAAATCTAACAAAATTTAATAGTAGATGTTAATTTTTACAAATGAAGAATGTGAAATTGACATGCATCCTTTGAAGCAATCAAAACCGATGCAACAAATCCATTTCCATCTAATTTCAAACTTTGCAGAATAAGTTGTTTAAATTAACAAAAGCACAACCCCCTGGAATCAACACTCGAAAGAAACAAACCTAAAAACATTTATCCAAGATCCGATTGAATGAATTAAAGCAACAATCTCTTCCATAATCGAAATCGACAACAAATATCAGAATAAAAATTGTCAAAAAAACCTTCAACATCAACACAAATGAATTAATTAAAAGCTACGAAAATAACTGCTTAAAACTTGATGAAAATCAAAGATACAAAAAATCGAAAACAAACCTAAAAGCAGCTGAGAACAAAAATCAACTACATAATCATAATCGAAGAAACGAAGAACACTTACAGTTACAACAAAGAATCAAGTTGTTTAGAAAATGAAAAGAAGAAGAAGATACAGATTGATCAAAGGAAATTGAAACATACACAAAAGAGGAAAGAAAATCGCATGAAATTGGAGAATCAAAGGATTTGAAGGCATTATATAGGACATGATTGTGTAAATAAGAAAATGAATTAAGTGAATATGTAAGGATATAGTGAATTTGTAAATAATTTAACAGTTTGTTTTGACAAATACTCCTCAATCAAAGCAAAACTGCGTGGGATCAAACTTTAGAAAGCAACACTTGATTACCAACGCTTGTCGAGATCTAAGATATTGAATGTGATGCCATGAAAAATATCAACAATCTGGGGAACCACAAAACATCACGAGAATTTGGATAGTTTATAGAAAATCCAAACTTACAAGGGCGACACAACCATTTGTTTACACAAATTACACAATCAACTTAATAACCATCGATTCTATTTTTAATCCAATTAATGCCGTTCAACTAAACTCAACAAAATCGCTAGAAAAACACCGATTCCTTCCTCACCGGCCGATTTCTACTCTGCCCCGGCTCATCCTGCTTGTCTTCGCACCGAAGAGTTACAACAACTACTTTGCGCTTCAGCCACTTCTGTTTTTTTTCATGGAGGCCAATGATTTTATAATAACAGTTTTGAAATGGAATGTAATTGCAGAATCTGATTGTAGGTTTTAAATTGGGGTTTTAGAACTTGTTATTGCATATATGTATTGTAAATTTTTAATTGGTTATTAGGTTTGAGTTTTGGTACAGATGACTGAAAATGAAAATGAATCTAATGCTCTTGGATAACGTATGAAGTTTCGGAACTAATCCTGTTGTACAAGATGCAATATATCATTATTTGATCACCGTCCAAAAGAGTTCATCAAATTCACCTATATCAGATTCCATGTGGAAACATTACAGAACCCAAATAACAATCAGAAGTGAACAAAAAGCAGAAGAGGAATTGAGATGATGATAATGGAAATCGAGATCTGCGAGAAAGAGTGCGAGATTGTCTTTTAATTCCTTTTTGAGGTAAAAAACACAATAATCGTTAGATTCAAATAAAATTAATAGTTGTTAAGTTGATTGTGTTATTTGTGTAAACAAATGGTTGCGTCAACATAGCCTCACCCAACTTATAAAACTTTAAGTAACAAAAATATGAACATGTACCATAAAATAACGAAGATCGATCATAATAGAAAACACCATAAGTTTTTTAACTAGTAACCACCGAACCTAAACAAACACCAATACAATCTTTATGGAGAAATGCAGGACCCAACTTCAACTATGCAAAAGTCAATAGAGATTTGGTTCCATTAGATACGCTAAACAAAAGAACTAGTAAAAGACTGATAAAGCTGCAAGAAAGTTCGATCTATTGATATGCATTTCACTAGAGCTCTGCAAGCACGAAAATAGTTACCCTTCACTTAGATACAAATAGCGCATCACAATCTGGCGTCTTTACACAAGAAAATAGTCTCACGAGTTCCAACAATTTAAGCAGCAGCTAAATCACTTGGGATTCCTCAGAACAATTATCACCGAATCTCCACGCAGAAACATCTTACTTATGAATCTGTCTTTGTTAACAGGCACTGCCTTCTTCTTCCCTTTTCCGGTCTTGGGTACCTACCAAAATTCAAAAATAAAAATTACAACCATTTAGAGTTACTAGTTGTAATTGTAACATCTAAATAGATCTTGCATTGAACAATACTAACCATTTAGAGTTACAAGTTGTAATTGTAACATCTAAATAGATCTTGCATTGAACAATACTAACCTCAGTCCACATTTCCTTGACGTTTTCGAGTACCATATTGCAGTGTCGATCAAAAGCTCTAACACGACCAAGGAGTTTCTTGTTGTTTCGACAATTGATAAGCACCTATTTTAACGTCAGGGGAAAAAGATCAATACTGAGACATTTCTCATGGAAATGACATATTTACAACATTCATTGGTAACATGGTGAGCTGGCACAAAAGAATATAGAGCTACAGCTTAGAGTTACCTGGGTGTTATTTTTAACACTCATCATCAGTACTGAAAGAGGCCCGGTGTTGAATTCCTCCTCTTCATTCTTGGTAACAGGCTGTATAGCAACAAGAGTAAAAAAAAGGGCAACAAAACGAAGGCAAATCTGATTACAAGTAGGCGTACAAGAAATTATTGTTGTTACGGATTGACAAGTTCATAAAAACTTGACAAGCAGCATATGGCACTAAGGGAGAAGATAACATTACAAAACCCAAACATACCAAGAATTCCTTGTGTTTTAAAAGAAGAGGAAAAAACAAAGAAGCCGATTTACCCATACTGGGCCTTATTTTTTCTATAAATGAAGGGTGCGTGAGCTCCACACAACACCAAGTGAGCTTAATAGAATGGAAGTTGTACATACAATTTGAACCAAATGGGAAAATAATGTTGATACCACTAGCACCTAATTGATAATCAGGCTATGCCATTAGGCCTAGAAGTTCTTATTGGCTATAGCACATTACATAACACACGCACTAACGCGTCTACCATTCCTATCAACTAATTAAACGGGACTAGTTATCATGACAAAGGGATAAGCCATTTCAGAGCCTAAAGATTCGTAAAAAACAAGTACTAGAACATTGTCCATTGAGAAATAGAAATGCTTAAACAGATCCTAGAAGCCACGCAACCAATAAGAAAATAATTGATCAGGATGAGAATTGAATTTAAAGTAAATAAAATTTGACCACAGAAGATCTGAGAGCAGAGTAACTTACATCTTCCTCCATTGGCCGGCTGAAAGATCATCAACACGGAGAAAACAAAACAAACATTAATTAGCAGTTTATAAACAAAACAGCTCAGATATCAAGATTGCTATGAAGAAGCCACATAATTGTCATGTGCTAGGAAAAAATCACAGTACCTCATCTTCGAGGGAACTTGTTGTTTTTAGGCTTGTTACCAGCAAAATCTCTTGTACTGAAACAGCAAAGTGCGATGCATTAGAGAAAAACAATAAACAATCAGAATGACAGATCAAAATGAGCATATGGATTCAAGCAATGAGATTTTCATCTAGAAAACTAGAAAACAATAAGCTATGCTGCCTAATGAAAAAAAACTTGACCCAATGTCAGATGACTGCAAAAAATGGAAAGATGTAAAAGGGCAAAATATCTCAGCAACAGAAAAAGAAATGCAAATAACTTTTCAAAGCCTAAAAACACATTGTTAATAAATGAAAAGACTTCCGTCTCAAGAGGTGTTTAATAGAGTGAATCATCATACCTAGATAAACATGTTAGGCAAAAAACTATTCTTCAGTCTAAATAACTGTATAAACATTATATCATTAACTTTCATATATGAACTCTGATAGTTAGAACCATTTTAACAATTTCAAGAAGTGATTGGAACAATTGAAGACAATAACCAAGCCGACAACACATTGAAGATCTGTCCTACTACTCCTCAGCTCAGGTCTCCATTCAATTTCAGCATTAATAAGCTCAGGAGAACGAAAGTTATTTACAAGACATCATCAGAGATACACAGAGAAAAGATCTTCAATGTCTTAAGAAACAGCATATTGGCACAGCTAAAAACTCATGCCTACAACTTAATTGATTACCACCGAAAGTTTTACAGTAAAGCCTAAAAAAAAGTATGCAACCCCACGCCATTAGCAAGTCTTCACAAAAACGAATTAGTTAGTGTATGGGTTTCTGCTTGATCCACATAAACAGCTAAAAGAAAAGGTGCCATCTAAATAGAAAAATACCATTGAAATGAATCTCATGGGCAGATGACTGTCATCCTTTTCGCTGGGATGACAAACGGAGTTCCCTCGAAAGATATTACCATGTGGGGGTTGCAACCAAAAAGAAAAAAAGCTCATCAAAAACCATTTTCAAGAAAATATTAAAATACAAAGATTTAAAAACATGAACTAATAAATTGGACAATATGACTCAAAATGAATCATCTAACGCTGATCAAAGAACAACACAAATAACTAAGTCTCCTCAGTTCAGGTCTCCAAAAGTGTTTCCGCATAGAAAAAATCTCGAAAGAACTATATAAAAATCATCATTGGAGGCAATTAGTTTACTGATAATCAAAAGCCACAGAATCAATCATACAGAAGAAAACCTAAAAATAAACAGATAAAGAACTAAAACGATGTCTCTTCAGTTCAGGTCTCCACAAAATTCCGCACAGTAAGTTCTCAGAAGAACGAAAGTATAAATTTGAAATCATCATCAGAGACATCAGTTATCAACATAACTAAGCTCATACTAAGAACTGAGATATACAAATTAAACGAAACAAAGCATGGAAACCAAAAGATTAACAAGTGAGCTTGTAAAAGAAGTGTACCTGGGTTCAGGATTGGACCAAGAGAGGTTAAGTAGCTCAGATCTGACGACGAACAGCTAAGTAATGGAAATTGTGGTAATATGCAGCAAATTTTATAGTGTGAAATCGAAAGGTTGCCGATTAGCAAAACGCAAAACCCTAGCCTCCGCTTTGCGTTTTACTGGGTTTTATTAACCAGGCCTTTTATATATCTTGGGCTTTTGTCTCTTGTGATTTCAAAATACTTTGCTCAATTGTAGAATTAAACTTGCTATTCAATCTATAGTTTATAACCATTAATTGGTAAATAAACGAAGTAATCATTGAAAAATTATGTGCAACTGCATCTTCATACAGTCGAGTTACAATTTACAGTTATTTTGTAAAATTATTTTGTTTAAACTCATCATTGTATTAAATTAATACGTTTGTATAATGAATTCATAATGTGTGATTCAGTTGGTAACGCACAATGACTGTGTGAGAGGAAAAAATTATTTAAATGTCATTAAATGCATTTCAGACATAGACGAAGAACATTAACCATGACTAATCACAGGATATTATTGGTAAGATATTTTTATGATAATTCTTTACTTATTGTATTTTTTAATTAATTTTACTGTAGAAAATTTATTTTGGAACCCTATTCTTAAGGAGTATTTCTAAACTCTCCTCTCAGTCTAGCAACTGGAGTGTTTATACAATGATCATAAATTAAAGATGTGGATTTTGGTCCATACATTAGGATCTTGACATGTGTGTTAAGTTTTAATTATTAGGTTCCCACTAATACACATGTCAAGATCCTAATGTATGGACCAAAATCCACATCATTGGTCTAGGATCATTGTATAAATTCTCCTAGCAACTGATTAATTAATAATTGTTTTTCTTTAATTTCAATGTAATAAATTATTATATGTACAAAAATCCAATGGAAATTATTTCAAGTTTGATCATCTACTACACATACAAAATTTTGAAAATATTATGCAAAAGGGTAATATGGAGTTTTCGTTGCACAAATTTGTTGTATTCGAGTAAAATAATTTGCGTAAGAAACAAAACGTCAAATTGTGATATATTTTACTTACTCATTTAAACTTTATAATAATTTTATTAAAAATTCAATTTTGTGTAAGAAATTTTGACGCATAATACCGTTCAATTTAACTTTCATGGTAAATGATGCAATAGCACATCATTACAAAATAAATGAAAATAAGATTACAGTGGGAAATGTTGAAATTAAAAAAATAACAATTTAATAAGATGACATATTATTGAACCAACCATCTTAATTCTCAGCTAGAAAAAAAAAAACCTAATTTCGGCTCTATATTTATTCGTGAATAATCTAAAAGCAACTTCAAACTGTAGAAGAACTAACAATTTCATGCGTTTATTTATTTATTATAAATGACAAGTTTACTGTAAAAAATAATGTAAATAAATGAAAAGTGCATTTCAAAATATTCAAATATATATTAATTTGTTATTTCTAATTAACTTTATTTTGGTTTTTCACCATGGATGGAATTTTCTAAATCTGATTTAATGGTAAAAATTTAAAAATGATAAAAAAAAAGCTTACCTTATGAACATAGTAGCTAAATTTATAAATACTTTGTACTAGCATCTCCCTTACAATAAAACAATGAACTCTCTGTAAAAGAAATAAATCTTTGTTGTGAAAGTTATCGTTGATGCATGACGGATTAAAATCGGAATGCGCGCAAAAGAAACTGATTATAGAGTGGGTCCAAAAGCACACTATAAATCATAAAACCTCTCTTAAACCTTCCCACGCACTTCATTCTCAACTTCCACAACTGCATTTCTCTCTCTCTCTCTCTCTCGCACACACTCTCTCTTCACAAATTAACAGAACTTCGTTTTTTCTGTACTTCATTTCGAATCTCATCACTCCCAGAAAAATGAAGCTCAAATCCATCAAACTCAAGCCACAGAAGGTACTACAGCCACAAATTACGAAGAAGCGGAGAACCAAAAGATCTCGCCGGCTCCGTTCTCAGATTTCACCGGTCCTCGTCTCCAATTTGATTCCAATATCTCAACAGAAAAACAGAGGTTGTGCATCATTGCAAGGAGATGATATATCCTGCAACTCCAGCAGAGTTGTATTTGAATCTAACGCCAGGAAGAGGAAATTATGTGAATCATCTGAAAAAAAGAGGAATGAGGATTTGCAATTACGGAGGATCACGAGATCTTACGGCAAGGCGAAGCAAACTGAGACGAAAATCAATGAAGTTGAATTGAGTGAATCATCTTGCGTGGAGTCTAATTTTGGATTTGATTGTGCTGTTTCCGGAAATAGAAGTACGAAGTTGAAAAAGAGAATTGAAAATCTGAAGGATGATAAGCTAAAAAGAGCTTCAGTGTCGGTTAATGAATCGGAGATTTCTTCTGTTGAGCGATCTGCATTTTCCGATTCTCGAGGTTTGGAAAAAGCGCCGGCAGAGAGTATTGACGAAGACGTTTCTGTTGCTTCCGTAGTGGATTCATGCATCTCACACAGAACGGACAAGGATGGTAAAAACAGAACTGATGTAGAGTTCTCTGAGATTTTAAAAAATAATACCGTTTCCGTTGACGAGTCTGTAGAGGAGCCGAAACAGAGTAGCTTGAGAATCGAAGCAGATCTCTCTTGTGCAGAGCATTTTTCCTTCGATGATGCTGTTTCAGAATACTCTTCTAGTCATGGTACAGAATTATCGGAGTTTCAGTCGGAATTGTTTGCCGACTGCTCGTCCGAACTTGACTTCTCAGATTACACGCCGTCAATTTTCTTGGATTCTGGAAGTGAATTCTCTGAAAAATCAGCGGATGCTCCTCCTTCACGAACTTACTCATTTTTAGTGGAGTATAGACAGCAATTCTTTAGTTCAAGCGTTTCTCTGGATACCACAATATCTAGATTCGCAGAAGCAGAGTGCCTAGAACATTTCACAGTATGTCCTCTCGACTTTTATGTGCTTTAAGTTCTGATGTTTATTTCAGGCATTTTCCAGGAATTTAACTATAACAGTATACTTTATATTTAATGTTCTTCTTTGATTGAAGTTTAAATTAGTTTCTATCTTTTAATTTAAAATGTTAGTTTGTTTCAGTTGCATCTTATAAGCTACGGTGGATATATATCATACAAATTTAGCAAAGCATATAATAAAGGTCTTATCCTCTGTTTTAGGTAGCCGAACACATTGATTTTTATATCAGTTTTTAAAATTCCATTGAAATTCTTGTTTTCCTGTTTGTGAAGTTCTTAGACGTCGATGACGAGGAGAGCTACCAGCTGTTCCGTGAAAGGGAGAGAAGGCAAATATATCTGCACGATTATGTGGAATTGTATCGGTCCACAACGGAGTGTGGTGATCTTATCTTTCAGCAACGACTGAAGATGGTTCACTGGATAATTGAGGTTATTTTCCAGTTTCTAGCTTTTGAGTCTTCAACTATTGGGAAAAATAATAGCTGGCATTTGCTTTCAATTATAGGAGCGAATCATTATCATTCCCTTGGTGTTGCCTTTTAACCTTGTGTAGTTGAAATCTTTAAGGGTGTCTTTATGTTTTCTATTTGTGTGTTCTCACTTCTCAGTGCACAAAATTCTCAAAAATTATTGTGATGCTTGCAACAAATGTCTTTGACCCGAAATACTTCAATTTATCATACACTAATTATACTTTTGAGCATCTCTAATTTGAACTAGAGTGGAGCTAATTTGAGATAATTCAGTCATTTATTTGTGGATATTGCTTGGAATAATCAGCATTCAACTGCTAAGGAGCTTCATCACGAGACAATGTTCCTCGGAGTTAGCCTCCTGGATAGGTTTCTAGGGAAAGGATATTTCAAGAACAAAAGGAACCTTCAGATTGTTGGAATAGCATGTCTTTCATTGGCTACTAGAATTGAAGAAAATCAGCCCTACAATAGGTAATAATATTTACCTTACCTTTAACCCTTTTATATACCCAAATGAAATATGTGTAGTATAGTCAATTTACAGATGAACACAACATTCATCAGATAATTCAGAACCTTAAACACATAAGCTGTATAACTTCATACACTGAGCAACTCGTTTGAACTTGCCATGTATCAAATCTCAATTGAATTTTGAACATGAAAACTCCAACCATATATGGATGAAAACTCAAAATAACATCATAATGTGTTACTGGCCAAGCAACTTGTTGGCCATATCATAGCCGCAGTCACTTCAGGAACAAAGATAGGAATCATTACACCTAGAATGCAAGATTTTGCAGAATTACCACTAACTTAATTTTCACTGTTGAAATTCCAGTGTGAGGCAAAAGAACTTTCACATAGAGGGCAATGTGTATAGCAGACAAGAAGTAGTAGCCATGGAGTGGCTGGTGCAGGAGGTTCTTAGCTTCCAGTGCCTATTGCCCACCATTCACACTTTCATGTGGTAAGTTCCTCTTTTGGTCTACACATTGAATATAACTGTTTCATTATAATGTGCTTGACTTGAAATGAATTATGAAATGAATTAGGTTCTACCTAAAAGCAGCTAGAGCTGATGCGAAGTTAGAAAGAAGGGCCAGATACCTGGCAAAGCTAGCTCTATCAGATTATGAGCATCTTCGGCACTGGCCTTCCACAGTGGCAGCAGGCCTTGTCATTTTGGCTTCCTTAGAGACTGATCAAATTGAATCATACCAAAGAGTCATTGAGGTAAATAGCAACCAAAGAAACATTGCTGAAGTTGTTTTAACATTTAGTTAAGTTAATTCATACTATTTAACTTCTTTGTTTAAGGTTTGGACTAAATTCTGGCACCAGAAATATGCTTTCAAATTCTTATAAATCTCCAATTGCAGGTTCATATCAGAACAAATGAAAATGACTTGCATGAATGCATGAAGGTAAAAACCTAACACAGCTATTCCAGAAGTTAGTTTAATTTGTTATAATCTATTACATGATTTTTCTTATACAAATCTTTATATTAGCTTTTGTAACATTTAATTTAGTGTGAAATATAATTATTAACTGATGTTAATTCTGTATTATGTAAATTTTACAGACATTGGAGTGGCTGCTACAGTATGTAAGCTAGGCCTGGCGTACCGATTAGAAGACCGACTCTGATATCAAATTTTCAAATTGTACTCCACAGCCATTAGCAATTGCAAATGGTTAGAGATGCAAACCCTAATAAATCATAGGATATAGATAACCGATTCATTTCATCATGGCAAAAATGCCTGATGTTCCCTGTCCTAATCAAAGGGACAATTCTTTTTTTTTCGTGTATCAGTTCAGATACCAGACATTAACGTTCCGCAGATAGTGTATTACTATTTTCTATTGTATTTCAAGATAATATCCCCTAAAAAAATTTTCTGGGGGATCCCAGTATTGACCATTCTACGAAGGGTCGTTGATCCGAGAGAATGCAATATCTAATCGGGTTGAACTTCATAATAGCAACTCATATTATTTGGATTTAAAATATAAATTTTGCATTTTAAACCATATGCAATCATATTAAGGAAATTGTAAAAAATGTAGGATTTTTGAAACTTATTTATAAAAAAGTACGTTTCAACAGTTAGTTTGCATTGTATAACTAATTTTAAGTTTCAGTTTTCACTCTATACGTTCTATATATACACTGTTTTATCAAGCTTCAACTGCTCCCTCTTTTTGCGTTGCGCGTTTCTCTCCATCAAAATCTCTCTTCCTTGTTTCGATTATCCTCGATTTTCTCTAGATAGAAGTTTCTTCAAGTTTCTGCTCTCTGCAATTCTTAAATTCTCTGCAGAATTTCAATTTTCTAGCTTTCGACCAGTTTTTTTTTTCAATTGAGAATGAGGATTCATGGAGTTGAAATCCTGTTGTTGCTGATAGATTTCGTTTTGTCTCTTTGTGTTTGTTTTTGTTGTTAATTTGCAGAAAGATTAAGTAATTTTTGTGTTGTAATTGATGTGAGGATTTTATTAAGTTGTATGCAATTGTAAATTTATATACTAATCTGATTTGTATCACTCTCATTGGTCTTGGGAAGCCTACTTTTCAAAGTATTCCTGAACTTAAATTAGTTGATTAGGTGTAATTAATCATCTTACATGTTTAGATAACTTTCTAATGCATTTTCATCACTTTTTAATATTAATTTAACACAATTTATTCTTCATACCAATTAGATACCAGTTACCTACCAGATTCTAACAAGATGCAGAAAATTACAAGCTAAATTCCAGTTAGATACCAGATTCTAACAAAATGCAAAAAACTACAAGCTAATACAACTTAAATACTAGTTACCTACCAGATTCTAATAAAATGCAGAAAATTATAAGTTAAATATCAGTTAGATACCAGTTTCCTACCACTTTCTTACTAGTTTTGACATTTTTTGTTCTTCATACCAGTTAGATACCAGATTCCAACTTTTTTAATTTCAATACCAATTTCCTACCACTTTCTTACTAGTTTTGATATTATTTTATTCTTCACACCAGTTAGATACTAGATTCCTACTGTTTTAATTTCAATACCAATTAAATAACAGTTAGATATCAGTTTCCTACCACTTTTTTACTAGTTTTGACATTTTTTATTTTTCATACCAGTTAGATACCAGATTCCTACTGTTTTAATTTTATTACTAGTTAGATACTAGTTTCCTACCACTTTCTTACTAGTTTTGGCAATTTTTTATTCTTCATACCAGTTACATACCAGATTCCTACTGTTTTAATTTCAATACCAGTTTCCTACCACTTTCTTACTACTTTTGACATTTTTTGTTCTTCATACCGGTTAGATACCAGATTCCTACTGTTTTAATTTCATTATCAGTTAAATATTAGTTTTCTATCACTTTCTTACTAGTTTTGACATTTTTTGTTCTTCATATCAGTTAGATTTCAGATTCCTACTGTTTTAAT